>LUCH01004177.1:4324-56092 GCA_013368495.1 Paragonimus heterotremus | reverse complement strand
CACATACAGAGAATCAGATCAAGCAAAAAAGAAAGTAACGAACGGAACCGAAACGCAACAGACTAACACCACACATAACGGATGCACCTGATTTTTGTCTGGCTGCTCCCCTTTGGCCAATCTGACAAGGTTGAACCTGCAACGACCGAGGTCACAGTCATCACAGCCCTCCGGATCAAAACAGCACACAAGCCTGACTACCACGCCAAGGTAGCAGAATAGGTCAGGTCGTACAAGCACACGCAATCACTCACTCACGCGAACCGTCCCGTTTCACACTCACCAGTTGCAAAAGTCACGTACGCCCAGACATGTTTTGTACTTTTCTCATAGGCTTGTCATTGGATCGTCGATACGTTCACTGTAAACTCTGTTCATTGTTACGTGTAATTCACTTTCATGCTGACTCAATCAGGATACACAAGGTTCTTCCTGAATCCTTTGAGTTCTCACTTCCGTGCCTATTGCAGACGTAACTATTTGGCGACAGGGATGGTTGACAACTCTCTCTTACTTCAACTATTACAGCAGCAACAGCAGGCTCAGATTCTGCAGCAAACGCAGGTTCCGCAGAATACTAAATTATTGGAAGTTCTGGCGAGCTGACTTGCCGTCCAGCATACATGTCCCTGCATCTCAGATGATACCAAGTTAAAGGAACTACTAGCCAGTGGCATTCAGGAGTTTGTTTTTGATGCTGAATGCGGAATCATCTTTCTTTCATGGTACAGACTTTATGAAGATGTATTTGTTGTTGATGGTGCAACGTTGGATGAGCCAGCTTAAGTGCGTCTACTGATGCAGAAATTAGGTGCCAGTGAACACACTCAGTATTGTAACTTCATTCTACCATATCACTCTCGAGACTAGTTTTCAAGTGACTGTCTCCACACTTTCAACTATATTTGGAGGACGTTCATCACTTTTCAGTATACGTTACAACTGTTTGAAAATCGCACGACAGCCGGACGAAGATATTGTGACATACTCGGTAAGAGTGAACAGAGAATGTGAAAGACTTCAGTTGAAAAAGATCAGATTGTAGCGAAAAGGCGTCCAATAAAGCACGATTTTTATTGTCCAACACGCTAGTTAGCATGCCACACGCGCGCTCTCGTTTACGAGTCAACATTTCAGGTTTCCGCTCACGCGTCGTATGCACTTCTGCCCGGTTTATGTGTGTGATCGGCGCCTTCTATCCGGGGGTTTTCCGCATGTCAGTCTTCGTCTGTTGGTCCGATTTAGTTGAGCGTTGGTTTGTCCGGTCGCTCGTGTTGTCCTCCATCTATCCACAGTGGGCTTTGATCGTATTCCACGGCAGTGTCAAGATATTCCCGCGAGTGTTGGAATAATCGCGCCTCCGATTTGGTCATCTATTCTATTTTGCCTGCCATGTCTCGCCCGTTGGTTCGATCCGGTCGAGCGATGACTCATCCGATTGCCCCTGTTGTCCGTCATCCGACCGTTGAGGGTTTGTAGACGTGCCTCCTCCCGCGTTAAGGTACTTCGCCAAGTGTTTGAATACTCGCACCTCCGGGCTGACAATCCATCACAAGATGATCAATTTAAGTTATTGACTTTTGTTTCCGGCCTCACAACAGCAACAGATGCTGGCAGCCGAACCAGGTTATTGGCTAAACTCGATTCAACACATTCCTTCTTCTTACAGGAGCTGACTTCAGAATATCTGCTATTAGTAAATCTGAAGAAGGATTTACAAATGTTGCAGTCATCAGAGACACGCGATGTGGCACTAATTGAAAAAGTCACAAGGACGCAATCACAAGCAAGCATTGAATCAAGAAACACGAGTTGGCAACGACCGCCATCGGCCTGGTGGCACTGCAGTGAATGGCATTTCGTACGATTTTGTCGTTTTCGATCACAAGTGTCAAGAGTGTGACCGTTTGGGACACAAAGAAGGTCGTTGTTTTACAGCTGGTAGAAACCAGTTCTAAAATCGCTTCAGATGGCAGTCAAATGTCGTATTTTCTACCTCTGATAATGTCATTTATTATTCGCGCAAATTTCTCAGTATGTTGATCAATAACTTTCCGGTCACGTTACAAATCGATACTGCGTCGGATGTAATCATGATTTCTCGCTCAACATGGCACAAAATTGAGGAACCCACTTACCAACCATCAGGACGTATCGCACTCAATGCATCTGGCCACCTAATCGCATTGATGGGGGAAATCAAATGTGAGTTCATATTTCGCGACTCACACTGTACCGCTACGTGTTATATTGCAGGCTCAAATGATTTGAACCCATTAGGAATTGATTGGATAGGACAATTGCACTTGTGGGATGTTCCCATTATCTCTTCCTTTGACGTGTCATGTGCACAGTTGTCTCCACTTCCCGGCTCTTCAGAATTACAGACTAAACAAGCACAGATTTTCAACACTGATCTCGGTTTATGCACTGCAGCGAAGGCAACTTTGTTTGTCACTCCGGATTGCAAACCAATTTTTCGGCTCAAAAGACCTGTGCCGTACGCTGCGATCACTCAAGTTGACTCAGAATCAGGCAGATTGGAGCAGTTGGGTGTTTTAACAGAAATCAACTACTCAGCGCGGGCAACTCCTATAGTTTGTTGTCAAAAAGGCAAATGGCACAGTTCGCGTTTGTGGGGATTTCTCTACTGGTTTGAATGATGTGCTACAAACACATCAATACCCCCTACTTATACCTGAAGATTTATTCACACAACTAAATGGCTGCAAAGTGTTCTCCAAAATGGACCTTTCTGATGCTTACCTTCAGGTCGAAGTTGACAACTCAAGTAGGCAGTATGTCACCATCAATACATAGCGAGGGCCATATCAGTATAACAGGTTGCCATTTGGCATGAAATGTGCCCCAGCTATTTTTCAACAGATTATGGGTACCATGTTGAATGGACTGGCATACGCTTCGGCCTACATGGATGACATCATCGCAAGTCCATCTACTGAAGTTCATCAGGTACATTTGGACGAAGTTCTCGGCCGAATAAGAACATACGGTTTTAATCTTTGCATAGAAAAGTGCTCATTTTTTATGCATCGCATTGCCTATCTTGGATCAGTCGCTGACGGAAACGGTCGTCGCCCGGATCCATTGAAAATAGAGCCTATTGGACGCCTACCGGCCCCGACAAATAAAGTCACATTGCAGTCATTTCTAAGTCCCGTCAACTACTACAATAATTTTGTACCAAATATGCGTGTTTTACGAGCACCCCTAAATGAACTTTTGGAACACAATGCTAAGTGGGTATGGTTTGAGACTCGCCAATCAGCTTTTGAGGGAATCAAGAGTGTGTTGTTGTCGAACCTTGCGTTAACACATTATGACCCGAGATTACCAATTGTTGTAGCAGCTGATGCCTCTGATTATGGAATCGGAGCAGTTTTGTTGCATCGTCTTCTTTCTGGTAGTCAAAAGGCAGTCAGTCACGTTTCACCCACGTTGAATCCAGCGGAAAGAAACTACAGTCAAATTGAAAAAGAAGGATTGGCTATTATTTTTACAATCAAAAAGTTTCATAAAATGTTGCGTGGTCGAACATTTACATTGTGAGCCGATCACAAACCATTGCTCTCTATTTTTAGCACTAAAAAGGGCATTCTAGTACGCACAGCAAATCGTTTGCGATGGTGTGCAACAATTTTGATCGGATGTGATTTTACGATTCAGTATATAAGAATAACTAGTTTTGGACATGCGGACGCGTTATCTAGACTCATCGCTGACAGATTTCGTGCTAAGACGTCTGAAGATACCGTTATTTCCTCTGTGGAGGTTGATGCAGAAGTTTAATCTACGTTCACGTATTCCGTTCGCCACCTTCCCGTCACCTTCTGTGAGATACAAAAACATACTCACGCAGACCCTTGTCTTCAACGCGTTTTATTTTTCCTGCGAAATGGTTGGCCACAGGTCATTGCAAATTCAGACCATAAGCCATTTCGCCGTCGGAAGGATGCTTTAACGCAAGTCGATGGTTGTTTAATGTTTGGAGACAAAATAGTGGTACCATGCACGCTTCAAAACAGAGTTCTAAATCAGTTACACCAAGGCCATCCTGGAATCATGCGAATGAAGTCCATCGCACGCTGTTACGCTTATTGGCCTAATATAGACCAAGATATTGAACATCTAGTACGGCGGTGTAATAACTGTGTCAAAGCTGTTAGGGCTGCTGTCAAGATAGACCTCCATTCATGGCCGATCTATTCTGCTCCTAGTGCACGTATACATGTTGATTATGGAGGACCTATTGATAATCAGTATTATCTTATTATTGTTGATTCGTTCTCAAAATGGCCAGAAATTTTGATGTTAAAAAATCAAACGACAACTTCCATAATAAAGTGCCTTCACCACTATTTCGCACAGTTTGGGGTTGCTGAAACTATTGTTAGCGACAACGGATCATAGTTTACATCAGGCGAATTCCCTACTTTTTGTCGTTCATTGGACGTGTAACACATGCGAAGCCCTGTTTATCACCCTCGATCGAATGGACAAGCCGAACGGTTTGTTGACACGTTCAAAAGGAGTTTGGTAAAACTACAAGAAGGGTGTGTATCATAAATTTTAGACACATTTCTGCGAACATATCGATCAACGCCAAATCAAGCACTGCCTAACAACCAATCATCAACAGAAGCGTTCCTAGGACGGAAAATGCGAACTCCTTTAAATGTCATGCTCCCGTCAACCATTTCGAACGAACCTAACCCCGAAATGAAAAATAAATTCAATTGGCACCATGGGACTCGTATGCGCGTATTTAACCCTGGTGATTTGGTGTACATTCGTGACTTCAGGCAAAAAGCTAACCCGTGCATCCCAGGGACCGTGAGAACGAGAATCGGTCACGTACTGTACGTAGTGGATAGTCAGGCAGGCACAGCCAGAAGACGTCATTCATATCAAACGCAGATACACGACAGATGACAAATACGTAAGCAACGATTATAAACTGCCGCCAGATATACTATTTGATACATTTTCTTTTAAAAAAGCAAAAACGCCTGAACCTGAACAACGTAATGTACCGCCACCGAAGAGCAGTGCTGAAAGAATCCATTAGAGACGCACACTCCCCCCAAACCAGAGGTGTCAGATAAATCCCTATTGGCGATCGTATTTGTGACATTCCCCTTTTTTAATGGAGAGAGGTGTACGGTCCATCTATGCTGCGTTCCTGCATATGCATGCACAACGCGCACACACATACACGCAATCGCTCACTCACACGAACCGTCCCGTTTCACACCCACCAGCTGCAAAGGTCACGTGCGCTCAGACATGCTTTGTACTTTTCTCATAGGCTTGTTATTGAATCATCGATACGTTCACTGTAATACTCTGGTCATCGTTACGTGTAATTCACTTTCATGCTGACTCATTCAGGATACGCAAGGTTCTTCCTGAATCCTTTGAGTTCTCACTTCAGTGCGTAGTGCAGACATAACACTACTGACCGCGTAGGAGTGCTTAGGTAGCGAGGTACGATCCTATGGGTATACAGCAGAGCTATTTTCATAGTTACGGCACTGCTGTCTTCCGTATCACGAAGAAGAGGATTCGAAAAACTACCCTCAAACAACGAGCACTTCGATCGCCCAACGGTTGACCGTGACCGCCGGCGTATTATTCAATACAGTCGAAAAGCATCTGGTATCTCCCAAAAGCTTGATGTAGCTTCGAGCACATCCACTGTGCGCAGCAGTACTCAGAATCAGACATCACTATCTTATTCACTGCACCCTCGGGCTAGGCAAGCCCCTCACTGCCAAATGAGTCAGACGATTGAGTCATTGACTCCGGATGGGTTCCCCAAGAAAACCCTATATCCTGTTGTCTCGCAAGTCAGACTTTTGAGTCAGAGACTTGGGGTGGGGTCCCTGAAGTCAAACCCCCTTCGGCAGCCTAAGCGACACGAAAGTGTCAGAGGTTATCGTTCTCCCGACAGTGACGTTATTTACCCAACACGACTTCTTCCTACTATTTCACCTCCCATGTCTTTTAACTTCCATGTACCTTCAGGCGATTATTGTTTTCTGAGTCCAAGACAAGTGGTAAACATTGGCGCCTTTAATGTCCGCACTCTCCGACAAGTCGTTCATCAAGCTGCTCTGGCGAGTACTCTCTCAAGTCTGGAGCCTGATGTGTGCTGTGTGTCGGAGATACGAGTCTACGGTTATCCATTCGAGCTCACCGCTAGATAACTCTCGATCCAAGCGCTTCTCACTCAGGATTTCTGGTCATGCTGAGGCTGAATCTCGTGGTCAAGCTGGAGTGGGAACCGCATTGACTCCCAGAGCAGAGCAGTGTTTGCTCAACTGGATCCCAGTGAACAGTCGCTTGTGCGTTATCAGGCTCAGTACGTCGGTTAAAGTCGGTCAACACAAATCAGAATGGCGTTGCGTATTCATTATATCGGCGTACGCTCCAACGGACAGCTGTTCGGATGCTACCAAGGATGCATTCTATGACGCTCTCGTTGACCTTCTGAGGCAAACTAAACACTCAGAGATCATCATACTAGCGGGCGATTTTAATGCTCAGCTTGGTCGTCGTTCTCCGGATGAGAAGCGGCTGGGAGGTTTGCTTGATGTTCGGGCACAACGCACCGACTGTGGCGAAAGAATGTTGCAACTGCCTCTATATTTCGAGCACTGCATTCCAACACAGGAACAAGCATCGTGTTACTTAGAGACCACCGTGTGCTTCTCAGCCGTTGACCCAGTTGGACCATATATCAGTCAGTTACAAGGGGTGCCACTCTGTTAAGAACGGTCGTGTCTTTTGGAGCAACCACCTGGACACGGACCATGCTGTTGTGCGTGCTCTTTTTGTTTTGCCATTTGCCCAGTGGACGTACGCTCGTAAATGCAAGATACTTAACTGTCATTCGAGCGATAAGAGTATGAAGAGCGCTTACCAGGAGGTGTTGGTGAAGAAGTTGCCCAGTGCGTGTCATCATCAACATCATAACAACCATGATTCTGATCAAAAGGTACTGTAGCTCGGGCCGCCGCTCACCTCAACAGTGACGTGGAATATCCTAGGAGAAAACGTTACTAAGAAAGTCAAAAGTTAATAACAAGAGATTAAGAGAATGAACTAGAAATGGTATGAATACAGGTACGCCATTGACTGTGACACATCGCCATCTCGGATAGCATCTCTAACCAGCGATTTTAGTGATCACGAGGACCCTATCTAGGCAAAAGACACCTACCCACTTTGCTCGGTGGAGCAGTCAGGGTCTTCATATTTCGAGACTACATTGTTGGTTGTCCACCACGTGGTTTCACCCAACTGTCGGTGGCCTCAGCATATAATGCTCGGTACCGTAAACGATCAGATGACATACGGAGTACGTGACCTCACCATCGCAAGCTGTGTACCGTGATTAATTGACCAATTGGTCGCGCATCCCGACCGTTCCGCAATACGCGTCGGCGAACTATCATATTGCTCACGCAATCAGTCCACTTAATATGGGTCAATTTGCGAAGACAACTATGAGTGATCATAAGGATCGCTGGGAACAAATCGCCAAATCTATGAAAGCATGCTGTGAACAGGTATGTTCCAACGGAGTTGTTCAGTTGCGACAGAACTGGATTTCCATCACGTCGATAAACTTCATGAACAAGCGTCGCTCAATCCCACCTGGTTCTCAATATGATGACGACCGTCGAGAACTTGAACGCAAATTGACTAATCATCATCATCATAAACAGCAATACATCGGTGGTTCACACCGATGCTCAACTGCCACACAACCACGAGGGAAAAAAAACCTATATGTGAAGAGAGTAAGAAAGGAGGGGATGGGAGTGGACTTAACCACTGAAAATAGCTACGTCTGTATTCAAACATACATCAAGGCGCCTACACCTTGCAAACAAACAACCGAGCTGTAAGTGAAAGTAAGGCGTCATCAGCAAGACAGCTTCCTTACGGCTTTCACTGCCCCGTGTCATTAAGTGCACTCACTTCACAGACAACTCAACCCAACATTGACGCCACTGAGTTCGGTTAGTCGCCATCTCACCTAACGTCTCAAGCCACCGACTCTGTGAGTCGCGAGGTTCCCAGACCGGAAGACGAACCCGTCCTACGGTGAGTGACCAAGCCCTTCATGGACGATTTCATTTGTCTACGCCAGGTCATCATCTGTCCACCTCGCACCTTACGCCAATCGGCCGCATCGTCGGCAGATAGCGCTTGATGTGGCAAGCGAATAGCTGACATCCTTAGTATATGACTTAACCACCTAGATCTGTGCAAGTGTAAGGACGGAACGAAAGAACTTGTTTAACAATCAATGCCAAACATCCGCTTCCTAAACTCCCCGTTGCCTACTCGCTGATGCCACCCAATACGAGAGACTGAACGCAGAGATCGGTGGTCAAACACCTGAAGATGGTTCACGTCTTCCACCCTGACGGGCCAAGTTTTGCTGCTGGTAAGTAATACAGCCCCCACTATTGTCTGGTATACGCGACTCTCAAGCCTCACAGAAATACCTCTCTAACGCCAGAGGTGCCCCCAGATTGGCGAATATAGCCTCAGTCTTGAAAATACGCGCTTCTATTTCATTCCCTACACCTCCGCCGCCGCTGATGCAGCTTCCCAGGTATACAAACCGGTCAACAACCTCCATGACTTCATTATCTAACATTAAATCTACGTAATCACGGCAATCTTGCAGAAGCATTTTGCATGTTTAGACTGCAAAGCGCATTCCGGAGTACTTAGCAGAACGCAAAATAGCGTTCAACGTTGCTTGTGCTGCTTGAAAGTTGTCAAACAGCAACACCTTTTCGTCAGTATAATCGAGATCAATCAGTATTTCACCAGGTGGGAGGCCCACACGGGCATCATCCGAGTGCCGCAGACAGTCCTCCATTATTTCGCCCGTGACGAAATTTAACAAAATACTGGAGGAAGACAGCCTTAACGAACGCTACTCATGGTGTTGAAACTGTCAGATAATTCACCGTAAACCCTAACCTGAGCCGAAGTATGGGAATAAAACGTCGAAAGTATGTTCACATACCTCCGCGTTTAAGCGACTCTAAAAGTGTAGATCGATCCACCGAATCGAACGCACCTTTATAGTCGTAAAGTAGGGCAACTGTTGGCCGGCAGTATACATGACGCTGCTCCAAAATTTGACGAAGGGTAAAAATATGATCTATACATCCCCGGCCAGAACGAAACACTGCCTGTTCTTCTCTAATGTTTGACTCCAGAGCTACAATGAGTCGACAAAGTGTTCTATCCGAGACCATGCCTGATTCGGGGAAGACGGTCACCAAGTATAGAAATGACACGCACGATGCTTAAACCTGGTGTTGGCTAAAAATAGCTTATGCTCAGCGCACAGCTGCAACCATCGCCCGCCATTATATGATCTATGTGATTCTATCCCAAACCTGCCACCTAAACGAGATTCGGCCTCACCATGTCGGCCGACCTGAGCATTCATATCTCCGGCCAGAACGACTTTATCAGAGCCATATGTCGACCGAACGAGAGCGGCCAGATCCGAGTAAAATGCGTCCTTGACGTCCACCTCAATATACTCAGTAGGAGCGTAAGCGGACACAACGAAAAGATTTCTGAAAGTGTTACGTCTAGACCTGGTCTTAACTGAACCTGCCAGACGGACGGCACAAAGTCTACTATTAACAGGGATCCAATCTATCAATGCGGATGCAGCTGTCGTGCTGAGGACTACACCTACTTCAGCCTGACCTGTAACGGCGACTGTGGAGTCACCTGAAGTGTATAACCAGTATCGGGTAGACAATGCGGGTGCTGTTAGTTCCATACGTTGATTACTGTCTTGGATTCTAGTCTCTGAGATACAGCAGACATCGATATGCAATGAGTCTAACGTTCGTGTAAGAGCGGCCCGTTGACCTATTTGTTTTAGCGTGTGAACGTTGAAAGCACCCATATTAATCTTCATTCTAGGTGTCAACAAAGGACGAGGGAGACCTGAAGCTAAATGACAAGAGACGGAACTTATCGGCTCACTGTTACCACAGTTAGCTACATCTGTTGCGGAAGCTGTAGAGTAACTACCAGGAATGGAGGTCGGGAGGGGCCTGAGAACTAAATGCTTGCACAAAGACCGTGAGCACTACTTGGTCGAACAATCGAAAGAGATGGAAAAGTCTTTCTATCTAGGAATAGCAGAAGGCCTTTGTCCCTGATCCTTGGTTGTACTGGCCATCGAGTCGATGTAAGGCAGACAATGTGTGAAAAAAGTAATTCACCTATCATCAGTCCATCGCGCTGACTTGACACATGGGCTGAACGTTTTGAAGAACAGTTCAGCTGGCCTCAACCAGACTGTGTGGACGGATGGTCAGTTATTTCGTTCCAGTCGGTCGTCCGTCGGAAGCAGAAGTGGGCCTAGAGCTCAAGTTATTGAAGCTTCTGATCCAGACCTCATCTCTCCCCTTCTTTTCAAGGATGACTGGGACGGATTGATATCAGAATTGACAAAACTCCCCCAGACAATTTGGGAAACTGAAGAGGTATCGTGATAGGCGCCTGTCAATAATAATTCCCCTTCTCAAAAAGGGAGCCCGAAATCTATGTGGTAACCACAGGGGCATCAGTTTGGTGTCTGTTACGTCTAAGTTACTCATTGGCCTCATTTTACGTCGGCTCACTAAGCCCAGAGAAAGTCAGATACGCGAAGAACAAGCCAGATTCCGATCCGATCGATGGTGCGTTGATCACATTTTGACCTTGTGGACAGATCTCAGAACATCGGCACTCTTACATGCAGGCGACGGTTTTGGTCTTTTTGGACCTAAAGGCTGCTTTCGATGCAATTGCTCGTAACGTTCTCTGGAACGGTTTTTCTCGTAAGAGAGTGCCAGAGAAATACGTGAATCTGTTGAGATCACTGTACGCCCACTCTACACGCAGGGTAAGAGTTTATGGACAACTGTCTCGGGTGTTCATCACTTCTAGTGGTGTTCGTCAAGGGTGTCCGATTTTCCCCTTCCTGTTCAATTTTGTCATGGATGAAATTCTGGGGGGTGCGCTTCGAGAATCCAATGGGCTTAGAGTTGAGCTTCTTTCTGGCGCTAGATTGACCGATCTGGAGTATGCGGACAACATTGTCCTACTTAGCCGCTGTGCCGAAGACACGCAGACCATGCTGAACAAGTTGAGTTACCGGGCTGGTTTGTATGGAACCCACTTAGCACCTTCAAAGTGCTGCTTCAAGACTGGGGCACTTCAACTCCTACTTTCTTCATTGCAATTAATCCGCTTGAGACTGTGGACAGTTTCACGTACATGGGTAGCACTATCTCGTCAGCCTGTAATATTGCTGATGAGATAACAGCGAGGATAGCAAACGCACGAGTTGCCTTTGCCAAACTGCGTCATCTGTGGCGTCGGAAAGACATCCGGTTGTCACTGATAGGAAGAGTATATAGTGCTTGTTTACGTTCTGTTTTTGCTTTATGGTTCGGAAACGTGGCCTGTTCACAGAGAAGATATCAACAGGCTTGCTGTGTTTTATCATCGTTGTCTGCACCAATTACCCCACATTAAGTAAACTGATTGCGTGAGCAATGTGGCCGTTCGCCGACGCGTATTGCGGAACGTTCAGGATGCGCGATCAGTTGGTCAACTACCCACGGTGCATACCTTGCGATGGTTAGGTCACGTACTCCGTTTGTCATCTGATCATTTACCATACCGGGCATTATATACTGGGACCACCAACAGTTGGGTGAAACCACGTGGTGGTCAAGTAACAACGTGGTCTCGAAATATGAAGACCCCGACTGCTCCACCGAACAAAGTGGGTAGGTGTCGCCCGCCTGTGTGGGGTCCTCGTGATCACTAAAACCGTTGGTTGGAGACGCTATCCGAGATGGCGATGTGTCACAGTCAATGGCATATCTGTATTCATACCATCTATAGTTCTCTCGCTTAGTCTTCTTTTATCGATTTTCAACCTTAGTAACGTTTTCTCCTAAGATTTTCCACATCACTGTTGAGGTGAGCGGCGGCCCGAGCTACAGTACCTTTTGGTCAGGCTCATGATTGCTATAATGATGATGTTAGCAGTGCGGTGGATCGCATTATGTCCACTGTTGTCCATTCAATGAGTATTCATGCGCCTACTGTTCCGGCGGGGCTACAAACAGGACCCTTGCCCCTGGGATTTGTTTAATCAGAATTCGCAGGCCACACATGCCCCGTTTTGCAGGAATACACGTCGCCCTTACAGTATGGAAGGACGACCACACAACCTGCAATAAGCACGTCTCCATGCACCTCAACAAGTCAGTCAGACTATATCTCTGCTGGGCATCCGACGTTACATTACTCTCGGACCGCCTGTGCCATCGAATTGGCGAGCCTGCGGTGCTCTCAACAACGTAGCTCGCCCAAAACGCGACTAATGGTCAATTGCCCGTCCTTGACGAATTCTTGTGCACCGCTGTCCTTAACGGATCGTCAATCACTGGTACGTACAGTGTGACTCGCAATCCTGGCCTCGACCTCCTTGGATTGGATTGGATGGAACATCTTTAGCTACTGGATATGCCACTAATCCGAATCGATAGCAGGACTTCGTCTCAACAAAGACCAGCAGTATCTTCACCGGTTCGTGAAACTACTAGTCCACGGTATGTGAACCAGATTCGCCCTAACCGCGGAACTGCTGTGTGCGATCATGAAGGACAAACTTGGCAACTAGGTGTGTTGTTGGACACCGTTAACTTAAAGAAAGATTGACTGCCCAAAGCAGAAATTCAAACTGAAGAAACATTGATGTTGCAGGTCACAGAGCAGAGGTGCCCATTGAATCCGAAGCGATGGACCGACAGATGCAAGATACTTGTTAAACTCTTCCAAGTCGATCATCCGAGCCAGTCCTACAGTTGAGCTCAACAACCTCCATGTGAGGGTCATGTTAGGGAACTCCGTTTTATCTGTCCAAAACCGTCTCTTCCCTCGAAAAAACGATTATATTCAATCAGAATGTACAGGAATTCCTAAAGCAACTCGGAGGTAACCCTCATGATTTTTTTGGTCTTCTCGACCTCTATCCCGCAATGCACATTAGTAGTAATCTTGACCCCTATTTTTTGTAACCGTCTATCAGACTTCTGATTCGAGAATGAATTCACCGTATAAATACCGTGCATTCCCCCCCCTGCTACACGTTTGGAACTAAACAAAGTGACTTTTCGCCCCCGTCTTTTGATTTGACCTAGGTGCAGTTAGCGGGGACATTAGCGTTATTCTAGAAACCAGGGTTTATCGTTTCCTTTATCTCAAGACGCATTTCTGTCCCGTGGTCGGTCCGGCGAATCTTTTCGGAGTTTACACCACGGATGCATTCTTCCTTAATGGAAGCGACTGTAAAATCTATGCGTTCATCTGACAACATTGTTTCCAAACAGTGACGCAATGGTCATTGAAAGACCGTGTAGATTAGTTATTGACATAGTTGCTGTCGATGGACATCACATCCATGATGATACTAAATGAGAACAGATGTCATGGCACGTGTTTTACATTGGGTTTCCCCGGTTCTAAATTGTTTGTTTGCAGTGCTCCGTTCTAGGTGAAATATTTACTCACCAGTACCCAAACCCTGCGACGTTTCCAGGTGCCACACTCCAAACTGCAAACAATGATCTGGATCAGTGGCCCGTAGTTTTTGAAGTATTTAAGCATTCTTCGGATCTCCAGTTGGGAAGATGGCGATATATACCATTTGCGCTAGACGTCGTACGACCTTAGTCAAATTTCGCATCTCTTTTTCCAATCGCTTCCACGTCTGCTGTAGCTCACTATGTAGAACTTGACCTTGTATCACCTACACTACGAGTGTCCAACTTTCCTAATCAACTTCTGTAGGTTTTTCTGTGGAATTGCAGTCTAATCCTTGTTTCTCTTTGAGCACGTTACTCGCCTTGAAGTTTTGAGTATTTTTGAACGATAGCTGATCAGGTCTTCGTAGTTGTCTGTTGACGGGCAAGAATCTGCGTTATGTCTAGGATTAGTCGATTATGTGGCTTGGCCAGGCGAGCATTGATACTAGACGCCAACGTTGCAGAACATGTCGACCACTACGAGACCATTCTTCGAACAAACATCATCGGTTCACTAGTGGATTGCCGCAGTCTACTGCGCACAACCGTTGTTGGGTGAACGAGAAACAAACGAGAACCGATCGAAGTAACTCGTCAGCACAATCGTCAGTTGACTGTCAGCTTCACATCGCGATCATTATCGCATAACGGTCATCACGATCAGATGGGGCACCATGGAAGCCCGCGTTCTGACGCCACCACTGTGTATCTGCGTGTGCCCATATCAACGTGAAAAGATGATGGTGGCTCTGCCGCTCCCCACGATAATTCCCACAATCCATCCGAACGGGCTCGACGGTGAGCGTGAGACCAGAGGTTAAACCGCTTGTGGCTCGTTGAGCGATTGAGTTGACCTGACATCTCACGCCGAATAATGTGTGAAAATTTGCCCACTTTTCGGTGGCACCATATAGAGAATCATACTGCGATTATCCATGCTGACCGTTCAGGCCTCTTCTGACAATACGCTGGTTCTCACATTTCCCTGTCGAGATCATGAGCATGTTCGCTACACTAATCTGCTGCTGTATGAATTACGATGACACTTACATTAATACATGAGTGAAGTGAGCCCTGTGTTTCCCGCCTTCATATGTGGTGCAATGCATGCATCATCCGGCAAGCAATTTAGACCGTTTTTGCGACCATGAAAACTATTGTAGTTCTTGACCGAACATATTGACTGTTTTCGGTAGATCTGTTTCATTGATGGTGAGTGCTGTTCAGATATGAGAGTGGTCTCTCAGTAGATTGTAAATTAAAGGTAAAATCCAAAGCGCCAAACGAAAACTATAATGTTGGGAAGTGGTCCTTGTTGGAGTGGCTATTGTGGATTTGTTTGTGGCAGTTAAACATCAGTAAGAACCACTGATGTGTTGTCTGATGGTGATGGTGTGTGCATCGAGGGCAAAACCGAGCTTACATACGGTGTCCGCTTCTTTCGACTCCCGGCCATATAACCTTGATTCAACAGCCAAAACACTTACTGTCTCTTGATTTCATACTCAGCTCACCCAACCCAAGTATTTTTATATAAACGAGGTCACATAATCACGTCTCTTTCTTTTTTCTGCTCTTTTCATATAGAGGGTCTGCTTCTTTTCCTCATGGTTGTGTGGCAGTTCAACATCAGTTTGAACCACTGGTATCCTGCTGTCTGTGAAGATAATGATAATGACATAATGACGTCCGTTCTACCAAATAGAGATAAATGCCCAACTGGCATGTTCAGTGTACAATCAAGTCATTCCAATCGGAGAAGCTTGAGTATATGTAAAAACTGGTTTATTCTTGTTTTCTTTGATTCTTTTTTACAAATGGAACCACCTGCACACTATTCACGGCACTACGTGGTCCACAAATGAACGACTAACCGGGATTCATTTTCGTGTCACATTTAAACCATTACTTATCCGCTGTTTAATTTCTCCACTTGTTTGCCTGTTGAGCCGTCTCGACTGATCGAGGTGGTAGATTGATTTCAGTTTAACTTATGATTTTCCTCTTTTTCCCTCTCACTTCCAGCAAGCTTCCTTGCTCAATCCGGACGCAGAATACACACTCCTATACTCATTATTTCCTATGAAACGTTTCGTCTGCACGCGACTGCTTTGCACAAGGGCAAAGTTGGTTTGGTCCTGTGTGACGAGGTTTGTTTGCCTGACCATTGCATTTCTGGTTGTCCTCATTATACGCGATTATTCTCGACTTGTCTTACTGTGTTTATCAAACAACTCCAGCTGATATATAGCGAACCAGGATGTGGCTGTGGATCGGCGATCTCCAAAAGTGGTTGTATTGTAAGCGATTCGTTTGGCTTTCCTCACGCGGTTACTGCACGTCTGCATCTCCTGGCCGCTCAGCTATATGTTCATGGATGTTTTATTCAATCGTGCGCATCTAGCGATATCAGACGACTATACGGTTAGGAAGCAAATATCTAATAATGACAATCTAACATATTCATTCGCTTAATACAAAAGTATGCAATGACTTGAATGGTCAAGTCATACACGAGTTGGATAATTGGTGAGTCATTGTAAAGTGAGAACAGTCATTCGCGGGCTAGCTCGCAGAAATTGCGCTTGTCTTCCGGCATAACAGTATGCCTGGAAGCACAAGGAGAGATGATGACTGTTGGGGACTCGTATCGGAACTGGTACTCTGTATGACTGCGTTTTCTTTAAAGTAATGACGGAACGGTGTGGTGAACGTTCAAAAGGAGCCGTCGTACTTTTATGTGTAACTCAGTATCGGTCTGTTTCCCACTTATTGCTTATATTCACAGATTAGTGACAACATTATGTGACAGAGCTAGAAAGATATTCAATGCAGGTTAACTGGAGGAAGAAGGATTTGTTAGAAAAACACCAGTGGGTAATGGTTATATAGGAAAGTTTGTGAGCATCCGAAATAAGAAGAAAGAACCAAAAATGACAAGCTGCAGTGCAGAGAAAAAGAATATGTTTCTGCAAATCCAATTCAAGGATAACCACCTGACTAACAATATTGGCCACAAACTGACATCGGTATTGCAACGCACCTATCCAGCTGCTCAACTGCGCCTTCTGTTAGGCACTAAGAGTTTAGCTCGTTCTACCGATCCGTTTGTCTCTCACGTAATATACCGGTTCAGTTGCAGTTATAATTACGTGTACAGAACATTTCGGCGCTTATAGTTACGCACAGCGAAGCATATTCTTTAGTGGCTAATCAGTTGCATTGTCAGTAAACGACCTGCTAACTGTCACTAGTTCGTAGAACCCGGCTTCATCGATAGCTAGACACACATTGGTAACTGGTCGCCTAGTTGACCCTGTTGCATCATTCAAGATACTACTACGTAATCGTAGCCCGAAACTGTTAATGGTTAGTGAGACAATGTTACTAAGACAGCATCGGCCAGTTTTATAAGCATAGAAGGCGCTAACGCGGTCAGTCTGCTTGCCGCGGAGCCGATTGCACAATTAGCTCGCCATAGGTCAAAACCATGTGCTTGGTTCGTTCAATTGTTGCTGCTCTGTGCAGTTTTTCTGAAGTTTTTTGGTTTCACTTTGGCGATTGATGAGAGTAAATCGAAATGTTAACATCTCGCGAGTTGTCTTCTCTCTGTTTTGACGAGATAGATAAAGAGAACTCAATGTTCTCTGGTTTCACTTATGAATTCAATTGATCCCTCTTGTACATTTAAACTCTTATTGGGTTCTCAATGTCCTGTGACAGTTAAACGTCTATATCAATAACCGATATATTGCTGTAAAAGGTGACCCCGCTATTTCTTCGTCTCGTAGAATGAGTAGGCAACTTGGGTTTAACGCATGCAATTGCATTTCACAAACGTCATTATGACGGATCATCAAGCTGATCCACGTAGCTCGTGCGACTCCGTTGCGCAATCGTATGGCGAGGTCTTTAGCAAAGATGTACTTATCTGAACTAACCAGTGGTCACTGTGGACACATTGTGGCTGAGGCAGCTTATCGGATTGCCGTGTAGTCCAGTATGTTCCCTTATGTACTTTTACATGTCCGATGTATATAATCCGCATATTTTGCCTGTATGATCGATGATATTGCACCATATGTTAACAGGACGACATGATTATGATAACGTGGTTGAGACAACCCAATGTTTTGCGTTTAAATATATCCGTTTTAACAAGTCTTTCTTCATGCCAACAGTGTACCAGTGAACTGCGCTTACTGTGTGAACCTGTTCTCAGAAATTATTGACGATTTCCCCTATTCTACAGCAGTGAATAAGACACACCTAATGTTGTCTGTCGAGGAGCTGTTTTAAAACTACATTCAGTCATGCAAGTAGTATTTCTCCTACTATATGTCTTCCATATTTAGTTGTGCGTTTTAAACTAGATTCTTTTGGAAGACCGAGTAGTAGAGTTGAATGATAGCAACATGACAAATTCATTCTTCTCTTCTTCTGTGGAAACGTATTTTTGTCAACTTTTCGAATAGTCCAAGACTTTTTCTGTCATACGTGAATGCACATTTTCTTTGCTTCATCACGCGCACCGGCGGTATCGTTCATGAGTACAACTACGCCTTCTTCATTTCAAATACCTCTATCAGGGACATCGTCTAAAGAACTCGGAAAATCAAACTTACCAAGCTCTAGTTCAGCTAAACTGTACGCGTCGTGTCCTACTCTCAGGGACCCCAATTCAAAACGATCTCCTAGAATATTTCAGTCTCATTCATTTTGTCAACCAAGGTCTGTTGGGTACTGCCGCTGAATTTCGACGACGGTTTGAAACGCCAATTTTACGTGGTCGTGATGCAGATGCGACGGAAGAAGAACAAAAGGAGGGTGAGGAAAAGCTCCAAGAGGTTTGTTTACTTCCTGTTAAACTGATGCATGTTAATTAATCATAGTCCGTGTATCATAACCGAAGAGTTTTTCTCTAACCCTTCGCGTCTGTCCTATCTATTAGTTGTTTTCCGCTTAAGTCGCCTGATGTTTCACACACCAAGCGATAAATTCTATGAAAAACGTAACATTTCGTCATCAACAGCAGTTCATTTCTTTTTAATTATGTTGTGATCATCGTGTATAAGTGTCCGACATAAATTACACTAAAATCACGTCCCAGTGGATCGTTTTCAATTAATTTAATTTAACGAAATCACGAAAAAGGTTTTTTTGCACGGTTTTCCCGAATGAGTTTGAAAGAGCGAGTAGTTGGACGTACTATTGTGGTGGACTGTCAGGCAGAAAGTGCGAACATTCCAACTCTTGGTGGAATACCTCAACACAGGGGGAGGTGCGTTCAAAAACCCATCGCGAGCGGATGGAGGACGACGTTGACGGCCGAATGAGTCATCGCTCGACCGGGTCGCACCAACGGGCGAGACGTGGCAGCCGAAATAGGATGGATGACCAAATTGAAGGCGTGATTATTCCAACACCCTCAGGAATATCTCGACACGGCTGTGGAATACGGTCAAAGCCCACAGTGGATGGACGGAGGACAGCACGAGCGACCGGACAAGCCATCGCTCAACAAAATCGGATCAATGGACGAGGAACAGCGGGCGGAAAACCCCCGAATAGGAAGCGTAAATCACACACCTAAACCGGGTAGAAGTGCACACGACGTGTGAGCGGAAACCTGGGGGTGTTGTGGACTGGAATTGTGATTCAAAATCGCAAGCGCAGGTGTGGCATGCTAACTAGCGAGTTGGACAATAAAGATTGTGCTTTATTGGACGCCCTTTTGCTACAGTATGATTCGTACATGGACATTTCGTCCGTTTCTACAAGGAAAATGATGCGATCTATGCAACATGGGTTGGCGTGACAACAAGAGGCGAAGACAGTAGCTTCCCTAATAAGAACTCATTGACCTTCTGGACACAGTGACATTATGATATCATTGCCGTCTACGTTGGCAGCGACATGGAATCCTTTATATATAAACATAAATTCTACTTTCGACACAGAGTAACGCGCAAGTGGCTTATGTGTGTTTATCACATACTAAAGATACAGACTGCCCGTTATCTAAAAATCTGTATCATAATAGTACCTAACCGGGTCAACACGTTCATTTTGAGAGCTTCGCACCCATTTCCTATAAGCATAGACTTGTACGCTCAGTGTTCAGTACAGTGCTTCGAGTTTTTACAGTTGACTTATTAGAACAAGACAAACAGGCCTGACCTACAACATTACTGGGTACTGATTACACTGCGCGTTTTATTGACAACTATAGTGAGTCAGTTGATCCCAAACCCGTTGTCACAACTGTGCCGCTTAAAATTGTAGCTCATTCGGATCTGTGAGAAAGGGTAAATTGACTGAGATTTTCGCGGAATCTTCGATACTCCGATGAGTGAGGATTGCGAATTTCAAAACTAGTGTTTTATATGACGTTCGGAAAACCTACTAAACATTTTTTTTACAGCTCGTACACACTCCAGTATATCTGTCGTCTTCTTAAAGTCACAATGAACTACTTGTTTAACGTATTCGATCAGTGGTTGGACATAAACCCTACTAAAAGCTTGAAAATCTTTCTTGGTAATACGTCCATTTTATCGTACTCATTACAGCCAATTCTTTTTTAGTGGTTATTTTATGGTTATGTGAGCAAAACAAATCAAACACCAATCATATATCCGGTTCTATTTTTAAGGTTCACCATGATAACGCTTACAGCTGTTTATGCTTGTGTATTGTTAAGACGTTACCGGACTCACCACCAAGTGACATGCGTGCACATTTGCTCTGTTCTGATCGTTGCTCGGCTGCATTGAGGTTTGTTTGCAGGATGATTGGATCACGGAAATTCCAGCTTTTTAAACCATCCTCATAAAGAACGGAATGACTGGAAATTCCTTTCACTGAATCATTCATTTGATTCCAAGGTAGTGATAATGTAAGAACTGATCCTTGCAGCTTATCTAGTAAGAAGGGTTTGAAGGAAACGAGGTCAATACCAGCTTTGACCCGAAAGGTTCAGCCATTGGGAAATGAGACACTTCGGCTGTGAATGCCATTCCGAATGCTGTGTGCCTGTTTTTTTTTCAGATATAGACCACACATACTCAGCTTTCAACCACCTCATTAGCAGTATTGCTATTTTTTGTCTTTTCTGTCACTCCCTCCTTCTTTGTTTAATCGCGCAGTTGTTGCTTATTGTCAACCGTTGCATTATTCGCCGTACACAAGCACTTCTGACAAAATATTTGCCCGTAAAAAGTGAGTCATTGCTCTCTTGTTTCATGTGATTTCTTTTTTTGTTTGTTCCAATATTCTGATCTAGAGCTTGAATTTCATTATGATACTTGCTTTCGTTCACTCTCAAGAGTTCACGTGCTGTATGGCTGTTATACGCGGACACCTAACTAGTATCCGGATTTGCCATTCCTTATGGTTTGTTAGCCAAGTTTGTAGGACGTCTCACCGGTTGTCCGCCTGTGCATTTTTCGTGATTGTCGACAGCTATACGTCACTAGTTAACACTGTTACTTAACTGTTATTCAACCACAGCAGGTGAACAAGCTCTAGTTCAGAAATAAAATTTACCCAGACAGATGTTTAGGCCATGTATCGAGAATGCTAGCTAGTCGCCAGCCACACCGAGCGCTGTTTGCCGATACTGCGTCCGATTATCGTAAGATGCGAGGTGGCGTAGAGAAAAGAAGTCGTCTACCAAAGGGTTGACCACTGTAGGTCGGGTTCGTTTCCCGGACTACGGACCTCGAGGCTCCCAGTTCGGTGGCTGAAGACGTTAAGTGAGATGATGGTTAATCGGGCTCAATGGCGTGAATCTTGTTGCTTTGCCGAGTTATTTGTGAAGTGACGCAGGCAGTGAGAGCCATGAAGAAGCTGTTTCCCTGATGACGACTTACGTTACTTGCTCCGTTGTTTGTTTACAAAATGCAGACACCTTGATGCTGAATGTTTGAATATAAAAGTAGATAATTTTAGTGTTTTTGTCCTATTCGCATGTTTTTTTCCTGACTGGAGCTTGCTTTTTTCATGGTTGTACGGCATCGAGAAGGGCCACCGATACTTTACTGTTCTTGGTGATGATTGAGGATGGATTGGACCTCATTTTTGACTAAGCCTTCCTGTATGAATTTGCGTGTGCAACTCATGTTACCAAGTTAACATTGGAGGTAAAGCGTCATCTACAGCTTCAGTTGACCCGCTGCAGTAAGTGTGCCTACTCAACAGGCAGCTCTTTGTCAAACGACGATAACATTCACGTCTCTGTGCTCGGCTAGTAGTCATCTCGTCGAATGTTTTTAACCACAAACTATAAGATGCAGAGGCTCCAGCCGGACAGATTAAAATGGTCTACATTAGCCAACTTATTGGTATCCACTTTTCGTTTATGTTTTTGTCAAACCATTGTGTTTTGGAAGTTTTCATTCGTTTGTATGTTTTTTGCCGGGTGAAGAAGTAATTGCAAACAAGCTATTCTGTTACCATCGTCGTTTTGTATGCTGTATTGTTTGTGCACCTTGTTGCTTCGGCTGTCCTGCGCTTCAGTTGAGCAAGTTGTCTGCTGTAACTTGACGGCCAGCCAACGCAGTGTCTACACGGATTTCGTTTCTCGCATGGCACGCGAGGTGGCTGAACGTTTGAAGACGGCCGATGAAGGCGGTATTCGCGGTATTTCGGGGTTATCTGGTTCCAGTCTGGCCTCCATTACACTCCTGAAGAAATTATGTAACCGTAAGTTCATCCGAGCTCGTTGCTTGCCTCAGTAGACTACTGTTGTTTGCACTGCTGTCTATGTTCAACCGTACGGCCTAACACTGTGGGGCGCTCGAAACTATCCCGGTTTTGTTCCATACTAGTAACAACTTAACTCGGTGTTTTTTATTTTTTATTTGTTCGGAACGAACCGAATAGGCTTTTGGCGTTCTCCGAGGCATTCTTGATCAGGCGTCACGTACCGGCCCTTTGTTGGCAAAAGGTGCTGATGCAATCAATTTCGTTACCGTGGCAGTGAACCCTGATTGCTCCCATGTGATGTTCGTTCATTTCATTGTTTTGTCTCTAAGCGCTTAACCTATATAACTGAACGTTTTATGTAATCGACTGATGAGAATAAACAAAATGCTTACATCTTGTAATGTATATATTTTTGTTGTCTTAACGAATATGTACAGTCTGAATACAGCCATCTCAGGTTGAATTTTTCTAAAAGACCTTCGGTGATGATAACTTCGATACCTGTATTTTTCTGACCTATAGGATACAGCCGTACGACCATACACTGGTCAGTTCTTTCATCATCGTTGTCATCGTAGACAGCAATACATCAGTGGTTCACACTGATGCTTAACTGTCACACAATCACGAAGAAGAAAAAGAAAGCAAACTCTGCATAAGAAGAGAGAGGAAAAAGAGGGGGACCGGAAGGGACTTAACTTCTAAAAAATACCTACGTCTATGTTCAAACATTTAACAACAACGTGCCTACACCTTGCAAACAAACGACCGAGCCGTAAGTGAAAGTAAGGCGTCATCAGCTTCCTTACGGCTTTAACTGCCCCACGTCATTAAATGCACTCACTTTACAGACAACTCGGCTTCGTTGTAGCTACACTACTCATGATGTTTAAGTCACAAGGCCAGCCACCTCCCAACCCGTATCTTTGATATCAAATACAGTACTGGACAATTATTAACAGGAATACTGGGGCTGATCTTACTTTCCTGCTAATGGCTTACTTAGTGTTTTCTTTGACAGTGTGCCTAACAATTTGTGATTATGTTTACTCATGAAGGTCATGCATACAAAACTGAATGACTAGTGGTGACCGAATAACCGACATTCATCAGATTTCTCGTGGGCGTTAATTTCTGCAACGCTATTAGCTAAGCATGCTGCCGTGTTCATTTTGTGTGCGTGAGTACCTTGTCAGTGCACTTCTTCAAAGATGCAACGAATCCGAAAAAACAACGCACGTCACATACTCACCTAGTGCGTGCGAACTGAATGCCGCAACCCACTCTGACCACTTTTGTCTGCAGAGTGTATCATGGATGTCCAATATGCATTGTCTGAATTGTGATTGAATCACCCAGTTTATTGTCGTTGCGTTTTACTTTGCAGCCGGCCAACTCCAAGGTGGAAGTACGAGATTCCGCCCTCGCTCACTATTGTGAGCTCATCAGTTGTGTGTATCCTTGTTTGTCCTTCGCATTTACAGCGCGAACGGTTTGGTAACTGATTCATCAACTGCACACTCAGCATTAACAACATATTAGTTTTGTATACGACCACGATTTCTCAATTTTCAAATCATTCAAAGGCCCCAAACATACCAGTAATGCACCGCAGCGAACACATTCGTCTCTTATTAGTCGGCATTAGGTCAAATGCATAACTTTTGTATGGAACGAGTCTATCAGAACAAATCGGACAAAACAAGTAATCAGTTTGAATAAAGTTACCTCCGTTATAGTTACAAATGTAAACCACACCGTCACACGTTTGCCATACAATTTTATTTTACTCTATTTCGGCGTTATATCTGCGGTTGATGGTTAGAAACCATTTCCAGTACTCTTTTCTTTGTATACTCTTTCACATGTTCGTGAAAAACTGATCACGTGGACCGCACAACAAGACGCTTATCCATGAGCACCACTCTGTCCGGATCAGTCATAGTCAGCAAAACAACTAACATTGTGATTTTAGCACACCTTGTTGTTTCGAAACCCACCGTCAACCCAATCACTTCTATCCCGATTTATTCGATCAAGTGTAGTTGGTCGAACGTTGTAAGATACCTACTTCTGGTCACAACTGCTGTAACCCATCCTGGTGTACCTCGAACCGTTTCATTCAGACTTTATGGTTGCCATACTCATTACTCTTCACATGGTCAATCATTCTTCTATCTTCTTGGTTGCGTGATACTTTGTTCCTAACCTTGTCAGTATTGATTTCCTTTGGAACTGTGATGGGTTTAACCTCTACATAAACCCGCAGTTTATTTTGTGCTCCATTAGCCCTAACAACGGTGGTCGCTGTAAACGTTCTATATTTATCACGATGGTAGATAATTGAAAACGAGTATGTTCGTTGCCCCGGGTTTTTAACTAACACTCATGTTTCCAGGGTGACCGGATTATCAGAATCATTCCGATAAACAGATGTCACACTCGACGTCCTGCTATTGTTGTTGATCATCTGCTTGCCGTGTGCTGAGATTGGTTGGTGTTTGTTCCATCGTCTACTACTTTTCATCTGGCGTTATTTTACATTCACGTTCTTGCGTTTGCTGGCTCCCTCAGTCCATTTTACTGAGACCGATGAATCATCCATCGTTCTAAGCTGATCATCACAGAACCAGAAGTGTATGAGCATTTCCAGTGTATTTAGCCTTCCCATGAATTTCGATAGAAAACAGTACCTTCCCTATCCGTTTCAATCGATGACCTTGTTAGGGAGTCTTTTTTTCGTCCAAAACCGCTTCCGTCCTTGAGAAAAAACGATTGATTCGACCGGAATTAGCGGAACTGTTCAGAGTGGTCGTCAGGTAACCTTGGTTGACTTTTTATTGCGCTATGTTCATTAGTGACCCTAACTATTTTTTTTCCGGCAACTGCCGTTCTATTTTATGATTCGGGAATGTTTTTTGGTCACTACGTTCCATATAAATAAGTAGCATTTTTTTCGCCTCGTCGCGCACGTTTTGGGGCGGAACAAAGCTGTTTTTTGGCTTGTTTCGGGAGCAAATACGGGGACAGTCGCGGTATTTTCAGGACCGAGATTTCCGTGTTAATTACTACAAGAATGAGAGTTCGATTTCTGTCAAGCGCACTACCATATCCAGGACGAACCGGCTTATCTTTTTCGAAGGTTCGCAACAAACCCTTTGGTCAGGACTTGTAAATCCCATTAAAATCGTGGTCTTCGACGAACCCGTTTTGCAGAGTCTCTGTTGCTGCTTAGCATTCGTGAATTAGAATGTTACATTGCCACATACATACGCGCGCATACTCTTTCAGCTTTAAACTACGACCTTGGTTACTACGGCCCGGGTTGCCGCTGCTCCTGACAGTAGTTCACGAAACGAAAGACTAATAAATAGGAACATATTTTTGAAGAGTATAAAACAAACAAGGAACATAAATTCATGTTGCCGACGCAAAAGGAAGAGAAGATGAATTGATAATTTTCTAGATTCTTGCTAATCACGGCTGCGTCAGTTGCTTTCTCTAAGAGTGTTTCCACTCAGCGAGGCGAACAGTTACCCACTTCCCAACCTTGTTCAATGAAGCAGCTAAGGCTTTTGCTACTCGCGGTTATGTCGTCGTCCAACGCGATGCAACAGACTCCGTCGGCAAATGGAATACCTAACACAACTATCGTTATCTGCCACTTTGTTACCCCTGTCCACAAACTTGTGGATTTCCTAACTACTTACCGGTAAATTTTCCAGGTTGCTCACACACCCGGCTTCAGATTAGCTGGTAGAGACAGCCGTGATCAAATATCGAGACCATCTTCTGTACGAGTGGATCGAGGCTGTTGTCCATCGAGCCAGACCGGAGGCATGCACACGTTATAAAGCTTTTCTTTAATCAGCAGTCGGACGTCTTAGACACCTCACATGAATAAGATTAGCGAATGCGGCACATGCCTTCATTATTCTCATTGACACTTCGTCGGCAATATTACAGTTTGCTAAGATAATATTACCAAGGTAGATGAGGTGATTATGCTTCATGCGATTTATTTGTAATAGCAAAATAGATACAACTCAATCTCGTGACAGTACTTTAAAAGTGTGAAGCATATCCGATTCACATGGCGTGCGTATTGTCCGTTGACTGATTCATTTAGATATGAAACGCTAGATTTGAGTTCGTTCGAGTTGCTGATCTACGATGCATATCCCTGTGCGAACCAGAACTTGAGCCGCAATATTTGTGCCTGTATGGTTACCATGCTTATGAGTGAATTTACCTTGTGTTACCGGATTTGTTTACCTACGTGTTCTGGATTTTCCACTGCATTACACAAACGTTCATTCATCTTTCGTTACCCCAACAGCCGATTGGCAAGTAAATTCAACCAACATTCTTTCAGACAAGTGCACTGTTATGTGTTCATCCCGTAGGTGCATAAAGTAATGTTCTGTTTTGGCTTATATGGCTGAGTATTGTAATTCATTTTGCGATTACTCTCTGCTAACGACGTCCGATTACCAAGCACACAAGATTGTAACTTCGATCCTCGCTTCTCACGACCGCTTTTACTTTTTAACCTTGAGTAGCCGGCTTATGGTTTGGTAGTATGTTGCATAATGCCAAACCTCTTGCGTTATGAGATCTAGAGACGTAATTTTCCTAACTTTTAATTTTCGAACTGTTTTTGCGGTTTCGTTTAGAACTCATCTGGTGGAGCTAGCTGATCGCTGTTCGACTTGATCACTTCTAGATGAATCCGGCCAAAGATGAGACTGGCCTGATTTTACTTCCTTGTGGCATAGGCAATTGTAACCCGGCCAACCGAGACGAGCAGTATTCATTTTGACCTGTATGAGTTAAAAGTCGCAGTAATTAGATGAACCTGTTTGGTTTCCTCTGAAATTTGTAGTGTTCACTTTCATATCCAAAGTTCAAGATAGCTCGGAACTGATTACATGACTACTTTTCATATAATTATCGGTTCGAACCCCGCACAAGCAAGTTGCATTTACAGCCTCCACATCATGAGATTTTAATTGCCGTAGGATATACTTAGTCACATGTGGCAGTGGGCAATGCATTCCAACCTCCTCTAGAACACTGGTGACAAGTACGGCCGGAACTCACAACCGGTCGGTTAGTAACAGCCGTTTTGCACTGTAAGGGCGGAACACCTACCTTTGTTTCAATTGAAGTGTTCTTGTGATCATTCATCTTTTGTTCTTGACAGGTAAAATTTTGCCTATGGTTCCCTTATTTCTTTCTTGTTTACAGATCCAGACCTAGTGTACGATAAAATGAGGACAAACACAGAAGGGTTTCTAAACGCTCTGTCACACTTCCCGGCTGATTATAAAGGCTCATTGGAATCCAATGCGACCCCGTTTCGACCGGACCTCTCGGGTGAGTGGCTGTCCGTACGTTGCCATGATGTTCAGTCTTTTCAGCCGGCTTTAATTCACAACAGAATGAGCACGTTATGGTCGGACAGTCTGGCATCCTCTCATCACAATATGGAACATTTTAGCGCCTTGGTCCCATTGTTTTCTAGTGAAATTGTCTACGACGACTGTTCCTGCCCGAACATAAAGTTCGCTTTGTGGATTTAAATGATACCGAATCAATTAAAGAGTGGTTTATGGATATCTTGAAACGACGGCTGTTCATCATGCTCATACTGCATGTGTCCGGGAACGTTCAAATGAACGTCACAAAGGTAGGACAGTTGGAAGCTTTGTATCGTCAGAATTTAGGTTGACCACTCCTGACGGCCATGCTCAGTGATCGTTTGCTCCGCTTTTTTTCCGTTTCGGCCCTGACACGTTGTTTCATTCACAAATTACTCAGGTAAAAGCATCAATGGCCGTCAGTTGTTGACCTCATTCCCATGTAGACGGGTGACATTGTGAACAAAATTGTTTCTAACTGTCTCAACCTAAACTGTTTAGGCAGGCGTAGTTCTTAGTTTTCAGACCGTTAGACTCACATGTGTCGATGAACAACAATGTGCACTATGAACCTGGAGTTGTGTGTTCGTCAAGCACAAGCCCAAAGACGAAACCGAAATCCATAAGCACGCATACTTCGATCTGGACAGGTAATTGTTGACCAGTCGTACTGCTAGCCAAAATTTGGTAACCCATTGGATTACGATTGACTGTCATGTTACAAACAACCATTCCAATTGGTGTCTCGTCCGCAAACGTATGTTTTTTTTCCTTAATTGTGAGTCAAGCCTCATTAACACATAGCGTACCACTTCGTCCTGAAATTGAACACTAATTCATCACATGTGGTGCATCTAATGTTCACGGTCAATCTCGCCCAGTGGTTATTATGGTGGACCCAGTGAGTCATCATCCCAGTAGTAGATCTCAAATACCTATCCTGTCGAGTTGGAAACTCAGTCAGCAACGCCGCCGTCATGTTTCAAACAGGAAAATCAAGAACATCAAAGTCTTCATTAACCACTCCACGTTAATTGTCCGACCATAATGCACGAAATGTTAGTGTGAAAAAAGTTGCACACGCTATACAAATAAAAAATGGTTCGGGAAAGTTGGCGACGACTGACTGACTCTGGTCCGATAGAAAAGGAAGGTAGTTATTTACTTACCAATTCATGCGGTTTTGCGTATGCCGAATATCCCTTCTTCCGAAGTGAACGAACCGAATTGTTGTTGCTTCTCGGTACCAATCGTTTACGTGGCGTTTACTGAGTGCCGTTCGTTCATCCGATCAATACTAGCCGATTTGGTATTCCATCGGGTTCGGCGTGTTGACCGTCAAGTACTAAACTGGCTATCGTTTGGAATGTAGAGGGTGGACCGATGAGTCACAGTTTCGCCACAGGAAGCCCATTTCAGTGCGGGTTCATGCTTATTGGGTTGTTCACCCTTTGTCCAACCCTACGGTATGGTCGGAATATGGCGTCCATTCACATGAAAAGGCAAACGGTTACTGGTGGTAATTGAAGAATTAGTGCTATTCACCGAAGAGCACCTAGGCGATCGATGTCAAAAAGCGAGTACGCGTGCATAGAACTACGAGTTGGAAGAAGAATCGTTTCTCCTATGAGGTCCCAGTCTATTAGCCGATGCTCATTGGTCACGACTATTCGTTTTAACTACGCGTTCACAGTGCGCATGTTTGATGGGTACGGGCTGTTTACTGAAAACTACAGTGTCTAAGGGTGCGTATTATTGTTTTATTTTAGGTACGCGTCATTTGAGCGCTGCCGTCAGTTTTGATCAACTCAGTTTTCTGGTTAATAGTGTTTCTACCACCGTCGTTTATGATATCGGCAGCCGTGTGTGTGTATGCGCCAATGCGCTTACTGTCTCTGATTATTGGGTCATCAACGTTGTTGTATCTTGAGGTATACGGTCTACGAGCGCGTAAATAGACGACAGAATAACGATTAGTGAAACGGTAGATAACGGAACGACGTTCAACGGTTCTGAACGACTGACTACGAAATGTGCACGATTAATACGTATCTTCCCGGCCAACCCCAACCACTTGAGGCTAACGAACGAACACAAAGAAAAGACTGGCCTCCGGACAGAGCTACTTTATGTCATTCAATCCGAAGACAACATGGTCACAAACCCGTTCATATTTATAGGGTTTGCGAATAGCAACAATCAAAGTCAAAGGGAGTGGTTCAGACAAAAGTCTAGACAGTACAGTCTAGGTGTATAGTCGAGATGACAACAACAGTTGTCACGAGGGCGTAGATCGATTGTGAAGACCGGAGCCGCGCACGATCATGGCAAAGGTAAAGGCTACTCACAAGTGAACCTTGTCACTTGTGGTTACACAATGTTTTCGGGGAACTGGCAACTTCCCTGATATCTCCCTTACGAAGATTGGTAGTAGCTGGTCCTTTTCAGGTCTACCTGAATGAGAGTCGGTGGTTGGCGTTGTCGATAGCTCCAACGTCTGGGAGGACAACTTGTTAAGGCGGTCGACTGGGGTAAGGTTGACGCTTCGGGAATTGCGAACGTGTCAAGAAGTAGGTAAAACGGTATAGCCCCCTGGTCGTAACGGATTTCTTCATTGACCCCATGGCGTGGCCGGAGCTGATTGCCATGGCGGACCCAAGTGCCCCCTAAAACGGAAATCTCATAAAGCACATTGCCCCGGCGTCTCGTTATCACACCTTCTACCCACTGTTTGTGATCGGATCGATGATCGCGGGCATAGACAGGCGATTGAACTGATAACGGGACTTGTTCGTCTGAAGAAAACTGTCTCTGCACTGATTGCTTCGTCGGGATCATGGAGGTCAGCGTGGCTCGCAGTTTACGACCTATGAGGGCTTCGGCAAGAGATTGATTACCAGTCAGCAACTCGTTAGGAGTCGTCCTGTAGACACACAGGAATTGCTGTAGGATTTCTTCACACGCCCTTTCCCCATGCGATTTGAGAAAGGCCCGTTTCAGTTTATCGACGAAGGGTTCTGTCTGCTCGTTGGACTGTGGATGATACGGAGGTGACCGAACGTGCTTAATAGCGTTACGCTGGCAGAATTCTCCGAACTGACCGGACGTGAGTTGGGTACCATTGTCGGACGCAATGGTTTCTGGGAGGCCATGCTGACTGAACAGTCGTCGAAAAGTGTTGATAATAGCAGTCGCCGTTGGTGAAATCAGTGGTACGACCTCAGACCATTTGGAAAATGCGTCAACCAAGACGAGATAAGATATCCCGTTTATTGGACCGGCGAAATTGACGTGAACTCTCGACCATGGGTGCTCCTGTTGAAGCCACGGAATCGGCGTCTGGCGGGTTGGGCTCCGGGCAGCTTGCTGGCAACTGGAACAACGTTTGACCACGTCCTCAATTTGACGATCCATGCCAAGCCAGTAAGCATAGCTGCAACCGACCGCTTTCATTCGGCTGGTGCCTGGATGGCCCATGTGGAACTGGCGGAGAACCAATGGACGAAGGTTGGCTGGAACTTCGACACGATCTGCAAACATTAGGCAGTCTCCAACCAAAAAGAGAGACTGGTGGCGTTGTTGTAGCTGTTGCAGATCTCCTGTCAAAGGTGTGGTAGGTCAACGGCTTTGGACGTACTGGACAGCTTGGCGGAGAACTTCCGTGTGACCCGTTTAATGTCAGCTGCAGTGACCGGAAGGGCACGGACGGCATCGGATAACTGTCGGATGGTGTCTGGTTAAGTAGACACCGTGGCGATCACCGCATCTTCTTCTGCCGGGCGATGGTTGCTGATGAGGCGGGAGAGAACATCAGCTTGCCCAAAATCCTCTGTCTTTCGATGCTGGATCTAAAAATCATAGCCGAGCAAGGTGGTGGCCCCAGCGTTGAAGTCGGTTGGCGGAGTACCCCGGTATGCCCTTCTATGAACCGAAGATTGACAACAATGACTTGAGATCGGTTAATGAGATGAACGGCCGACCATAGATCAGTTTGTGTAACATTTTCACTGCAAATACCAATGCAAGGGCCTCCTTTTCTATCTGACCGTAGTTCCTCTCAGCAGATGTAAGTGTTCTAGAAGCATGCATGATGGTTTTTACCGACCCGTGAGGAAACTGATGGAGGACGACGACGCCAACACCGTAATTGGAGGCATCGGCTGCCACGACGACTGGCAGCTTGGGGTTATAGTGGGTCAGGAGCAGGTCGGAACTGAGCATCTATCTCAGCTGAGCGAATGCGGCTTCACAATCGATAGACAAGTGTCAAGATACGTCTTGCTTCAGCAAACGACTGAGCGGAGCCCGTACGTTATGTAATGAGGACAGAAATGTCCCGTAGTAACTGATCAACCCAAGGAAAGAAAGAAGTGATGGAACATCCTTGGATGACGGCATCTGTTGAATAGCCCGGATGTCCTCAGGGTCGGGATGATGGCCGGCTGTATCGAAAATGAAACCCAGGTATTTGATGTATTGAAGAAAGAATTGGCATTTCTCCGGTCGTAAACGAAAACCGTATTCCTGGATCCACTCCAGGACAGCATGAGTCTAAGTATGCAGCTGCTCCGGAGAGACCAGGGAGGAACGTATCCATCATATGTTGGAAAATCGCAGGAGCCGCCTTGATGCCAAACAGGAGTCTGGTATTTTGAAATAACCCGCGGTGGGTGTTGATAGTGATCAAATCACGGGACTCAGGTGCGACCTCGATTTGTAGATAAGCGTCAGCAAGATCCAGTTAGGCGAAACAAGTTCTGCCATTGAGAGTTGTGTACAGGTCTTCTGGTACCGGAAGTGGATAGCAGTTACTTCTGTATAATGTAGAACGAACGATCGTCTTCTGTTATGCTTGTTCACCTCTAATGAAGTGACCGACATATTTGCACCTGACTTCGTTTGGGAATCGCTCCCTCACGTTTATTGTACATCTGTTGGATGCTTGTTTAGTTTTGTCGCAGTTATTTACGTGAATAATGGCTCCCCGGTTGGTGTTAAAATAGCCTAGTGTGTATTTTGACTAACCATATTTGTCTACCATTTATTTTTTCAAAATGTTGTCATTTACCACTTAATTCTATGGCCTGCAGTTAAATCATATCTGTGCGCGATTCTTACTCGATAGGCTGCATTGATGTAATTTTTTGGCTGAAGCTTTGTGGCAGCATGCACTACGATAAATCTGTGATCACTTGTTGATATCTCTTGTCTACAAGCACTCCAATCTGTCATTTGAGTGATCGACTTGTTTTTTCTCATGGCGAACAGATATCGACGCTTTTCATTGTTTTTGCAGGGAAATTTCAAGTGCTGGACTATCTACTGGCTCTGATTCGCACTTCCACTTCGGATAAAGTGGTCCTTATCTCCAATTACACGCAAACGTTGGATCTGTTCGAGCGGTTATGTCAGATGAGAGGGTGAGTTTCATGGACATGTCCGTCTGGTCCCATCCCCGAATGATCCAACCAATCGTAATTCCTCAGTACTTGCTTTTTTAGTTGCCCCCTTGTCTCTGTAGTCCAATGCGTGTCAAATTGCACGCTGATATACCTTTATAGGTAACTATTCACTTTTGTCGTGCGAAACCTATGATTATACAAGGGACAAATAGAAGAAAGTAAAAATGCCGGGCTATTCAATAACTCAGTTTTTAAGTTCTTATAGAGTTGTATACTCGACAGACTGCAAGACGGGTATAAATTGACGTTCGCTGTTTGTGACCACGTACTCACGACTCATCACACGGGGCCTTGGAGATTTTGTCGATTAGCGATTTGCTTACTCTACTTTAGTTCCTTTAGTAATTACTGAGGAAATTTGTCTCATCTGGCAATTGAATTGAACATGTATATTGTAGAGTCACTTGAACCCATATTGTAATAGTAGCACGCTATAAACAATAAAATGTTACTGTACACTTAACCTATCATCTGTTTGACACAGAGGAACGGGTGCTCTTTACTCACTCCATACGCTTAGAATTGTTATCATCAACAACGTTATTGTTGCTAAATTTACATACGATCATTAGAAAACTGTTATAGTTTTAAAATAAAGTTGACGAGGAATAGGACTCAATTTACCACACCTGTGCGTCTAAACCACAATCCTAATTGTCAAGATGCGTACACGTTACAATTGAACGACCGTGTCGTTACCTGAGTAAGAAACTACATCACCTCATAGATATTTTCGAGAGGATATGAATGTGATCGGTAAACCTGACACAAATCCAGAACGGAACTGCTACAGCGGTTTCGACACTGTCATATTTGTCCTTGCAACCAAGCCGATGGTATGTATGCTGTTTTACTTATCCAGAATGACATCGGATTTTAGGTCCAAGAATTCAATGGTCCATTTTCTCTCGTTGCCCACTCCTACCGGTTTCAACTACCAAGCAAAAGCCATTTGAAAAATAACCTGATAATGTAGCATTAATCACTGTTTAATTCAGATGAGGAGCTTTGCGTAAAAAAATCTCCAAGTAATCATGAATAATTGTAATGAACTTGTAGGTGTTCTCTTGATCAGACACATAACTGACACGTTTTTGTCTGTCTCCACTAATAACTTATAAACTGCGGTTTTAACCTGATTGATCACGTGGTCCGCAGGATCGTCATGGTTTTCTTTCCTTGAAAAGATCGTGCAACCTTGGCATTTCCTATATTTCGGGTATGTCCAACGTGAGCCACATATATCACGTTGGACTAGGATAACCGGTACCAATGATCTTTAACAGCAGGACGATTCAATTCTCATAATTACTTGTGTACTTAGCCACTCGAAACGTTTCCTCGGTGCAAAAAAAAACAATTAAAAATTAATCTTTGGCGTTCCAAATTCTCTGCTGTTCATCGCCAATCAAAACGCTGATCGCTGTCCGTCGTGAATGATTTGTAGTATCTAACGGTCATCAAGTCACTAAACAATTCTTGTGTTCCCTCTGTTTATTGATGGCTCATTTTTTCAATCGAAAGATCTCTTCTCCGCTGAATCACATGTACTGATTGGTGGTGTTTGCACAAATTTAGGCATAGAAAACGAACTTCGTACGGCTTTTGCTCGTTTAAGTTTCAGCACATTACCAAGGATTTGCTTATTGAACGTGTACAAAGGATTGAGACGAACACTATTTGACCAGGCAAATCCGATTTGTCCTACAGACAGGTATTTTTGTAGGCGACGGATATACAGAAGGATTTATGGAAAAGTTCGGTAATGTTGATCTGCAAATTGATTCGTCACCTGCCGTCCAAGTTTGAAAACGTGTCGACTATGTAATTGAACAATAATTGAAGCTTTCCCTTGACTGTACTTTTTAGAAGAGACTCACTTGCGGAAAATCTAGGCTTCAGCTAAACTCAAACTAACGTCAGAAACACCATACCGACCGAGCTACAAAGCCTTATCGGGAGCTCAGAACTTTGACTTATCGGACTCACCCGCCCAACTCACTGGAATTTACTAACTGATCTAGAGGATTGACTAGTTAAGCAGGATTTCTCACACATTTCACTCTGGTGTCTATCAACATCACCGCTGAACGCTGAAATTATATTACATTCTATGTTATTAAATCAAGTCCACCTGAATTCCCATGGCCCTCCTCAAACAACTGACGTCCCAGTTCAGTGACTGAAAATCAATACAATAGTCCTTCTTTACAACGGACCCTCCCCAAAAGCTGGCCTCGTTCCAGTAGAAGAGATGGCAAAGCCTTCCAGTAATGAACACTCATGTAGTGGTTACCCGGAAAATCTGCAACTTTTATTAAACTATGTTTTAAATCTGCAGGTCACGTTTCAGTGTTGTTTATGTGTTTTGGTCATTATTCTGCACAACAATACTGTTCTTGCTTCTCACCACTGGATTCGAGTCAGTTCGGCTTCAGTATGCTGCTCACTGAACTGTGGTGTACGGAACACGTGTAGTCACTCTTGGATCTTTGTATATCCGAAACGACGAACTAGCAGCTTTCGATCGTGGCCGGAATGAACAGTGACACCGTCAATAGAAATATCTGCTTTTACCCTTCAGTCATTTGATTCGTACCAGTGAAACCACACGATCTGGCTACTTCACCTGAGAAGCGGTTGGAACACGCTTGTACATGGTCGAACAAAACTTCACATGACACCGCTCGCGTACATTGCTCGAAGTTTGACCTCGTTGATACATGCAGATTACGAGGTTCGCCTCATTTCGAGGACACAATGTCATACAGAGTTAGGTCTCTGCATCTGAAGGAAATATTGTAGTTTATACCGCCTTATGATGGTCGGGGGGAGTTGTAGTCTTATCTGAGAGAATATGAATCAGTAAAACAAATCTAATGCTAAGTACATTGATACCGAATGTACTGTCCTAGATTCAAAATGGATAACTGGATTCGACACTATGAAATATAAACTGGTCTAAATGAAAAGTCCATACGAAGCCATAAGTGGAAGTGTGTACGGTTGATTTCTATAGGCCAGCTCAGCATGTCTTCCTTTCTAGAGTATTTTGTGAAAAGATCAAGCACTGGTTATTACTTCCAATCTCGGGATAGAATTGTTTGCAGCCGATAATGGTAGATTATTAAATGTGCAACGACGGTTTGCTCCTACTTTTTGTGTATTGTTTACAAAACTGGATCTGAATAAACAGTCCTCCACTAAGGACCACATAGCCTCACGACAGATAGTGTCAATTGCCAGAGGGACTGTTGTTTTAAAATACAAATGCGGAGCATCCTCTTTCGCAGAACTGAGTTCCAGCTTGGGTCCAACGTAAGTGTGAAAATGGTTGCTCAGTATAACAATCAGTTGTCAAAAAAATTCCAATCATCAAACCCGAAGCGTCATCTAATAATGCAGTTGGCCAACCGAAGATTTTGTTTCCCTTGCATCACAAAACAAATATACATTACGGGATGCACATACTATTACAATCAGGTTTCGCCTATCCGTTTTGTGCAGATCAAAAGGGTCGTTTTTGATAGTAGTGTTATCCAGATAACTGAAACTGTATGTAACCTTCGCTTTCCAGTTTAGTTTTGTTATGGGATTCTGAATGTTTAAATCTTCTGTATTGTACATTTGTGGAGATGCAGCGAGATTTGCCCAAGTAAGAGACTTCTTGTTTCCTGAGTATTTTGTTTTCTGTGTCCAATCTTGTAAGATGATAAGACGGTCATCATTACTTAAGTTGCCGAAAACTGTGTTCTTCGTTTCAGATACATCTACGTCCGTCTTGATGGTACCATGACGATCAAAAAGCGGGCCAAAATTGTCGACCTGTTCAATGACCCCAAGGTAACATTAGATATGTTCAGTTGTCATCCAAACAAAGTAACCTGAGCTCCGTAGGTCGAATAGTTTCTCACGACTGTCCATAAACACCATTAACACGCAAACTGGCGTGAAATCTTATATATATATATATATATATATATATATATATATATATATATATATCCGCCTGAAACTGAAAGCAAAATGGTGTAACAATACCTTCAGGTTATTCAACTGTTCTTCTTCCTCATTACTCGGCAACTGTCTGTTTAGAACAAGTAAAAGCACATTGAATTCCTGCGTGTTGATATTCAGACAGACACGTGTGAAGAGTTCGTATAAGTGAAACCGACGGAATACATGCGACACGAAACAAATGAACCGAAACGTAAGGTTGCTTGTGAAGAAAGTTGACTCAAACTGTTGTTTTTTTAATGAACCAGGTTAGATTTACATAAACATGATGTTTAGGTTTAAAGTCTTTAGAAAGAAGACCAACAAACACAACTGGAGAGAAAGCTAACCGTTGGCAGAAAGCAAAACAAGCAACTAAATGCCCAATCAGGTGTTATTATGTATATGGTAATTCTGAACACCGGTCAAAACAAGTGGGGCGCCGAACTTTTACGCACACAACGTCTTCTGGTAATTTCTAATCAGCGCTCTTTCTTTAAAAGCCAATAGCTTCATGTTATGATTACGTAACAATATTTTGAATGGGTCAGCTGGTGGGTCATCTTGGTGACTTACCGTCAAGATGTGTCTGGCGACCCGTGATATGGAAAATTAGATTAAAAGATCCACTCGTTTGCGACCGTTGTGTCGTCACTTATTTGATTCACTTCAGAACATGTTCCGCTATCTGCTGAAATAGTTGTCGGTCTGATCGGCTTATATGAAAGTCACTGCAATTGCAAATCAGCTGACAGACGATGCGTGAAATATTATGTTCTGACACACTGCGTTCACGGCTATATAGAACTGGCTCTTTGATAGCTTGAACTAGGTGCTACCAGGCAGACACGTATGTACGAGCCAGGAAAGACTTCAATTTGTGCCTGATCTCATTTGCCAGATGATCTCCTGTGATTTGCGAAAATAGAAATGTCACTTTCTTTTGAGCCCTTTAAACTGCTTTATTGCACATGTTCATCATATTGTGAGTTCTGTGAACTTTTCCGAATCTCTGTTTGTTGATAAGGTTTTTCTCAGCATCTTTTGCTATATCTGCATCTTAGCTAAGACCCATGTTTACGATTTAGCAATTAAGCTGGGAGCAAAGCAACACTTATTGCAAATCCCTCTCACTCATTATGCATATGTATACGAGTATCCCGACCATATTGTTAGTTGGTATCCTTCGCGTAGCAGGAGAATCAAAGCACAGTATATCTGTAAGAACATGGTTACTAATGCACATTCCCGGCTGCAATTTAAATAGGATCTGTTGTTTCGCAACGATTTCATATGTCCAAGGACAGGCGATTTCGTTGGTTTTTTTCCTGTATAACCACTCATGATATCGGCATGTTTTTGGTGCGGAGTTTTGAACTTAGCCTGCCTTTTTGTTCTTGTGGTCACATTTCCATCTCCTGTCCGATGACCTTGAATTGTTATCGTCGACATCGATACACTAGTGGTTGATGCTTGCCTACCTTTCGACCATAATAAAGTGATGTCTAACAAGAAGTACAGTTTAGTATACAGATGAGGGAATTGGAAAGTATGGGGCATATTTGGCCAAATCGCAATATCTGCGCTCAGACGGTCGACAGCAAACAAACGACTGAACTTCAAGTGGGAGTTGAACGCCTTTTGCAGTACGACCCGTTCACAGCCCCCACCCCACCCCAGCTTTATTAGTTGTCATTATTTCTTACGCCACTCAGTCAGCCAATGACAAAATTCCCAATCGAAATCCGGGTTGATCACGTACACGACCCAGCACTCCTAACTTCATGGTGGTCATCTTCAGTCCCTTTGTCGTTATCGATTGGTCATAGCTGATGCTTCTGAAGTGGCTACCCGACAAGGATTGCATGGCATGTTGAGTGGTCGAAACTCATAGTGCATGACCTAACCATCTACGTTGCCAAGGATTTAGTGTGTGAATTTGATCGATCTTGATGGCCAAATACTCGTCTTCTAATCTCCAGATTGCTTACTGTCTAGTGCCACTCGATTCCTGCATAACATCCTCATGCTCTGGTAATCCTGTTCCGTAGCTCCCAAAGCAGCCTTTTACAAATGTAACCTTCATGTCTAACTAAGCAATGCTTCAACTAGGTCTTTCGTTAGTGCCGTACTGAACTGTCTTGGTTTTTTGTATGACATCTCCCACGTGTTGTAACCGCGCAGTACAACACTTCGCAGTTCTGTTAGCTCAATATTTGTAACCAATTTCAAGCATTCAAACAATGTCCCATGGAGGGGACGACAGAACAAGATTTATGCAGACAGGTGAATCCAAAAATATCAGGTACAACTATTCGAAAGTGGCGAAACATGGGAACGAGCCTATCCAATGAGCAAGGGGGTTGGGTCGTCAAATGTCCGAGCTTTGTTTGATGTGTTCTTCGTATGAGTAATGCTTGTTTATTACTGGGGTTGGATGTGTTCCACCAACCCCAATTATGGTCGTTCCTGTTCCCATATCAAATGTCATTTATAAGGTGGAAAGTTGTATTGCTTCCCTTCAGGCACAGATGAATGTTTTGCATACAAATGAAATTATCGAAATTACTCCTTGAAGAACACAACAGTCAAAAGTTGACGATGATGTGTTGTGGGGCCAGTATGCACGCTTGACAAAGCTGTCTTTGGTACGTCTGACGTGAACAGGATCAGAATCATACTGAAAATGTGCTCCGGTACACGATGGTAGATCTTTTGTTGAGATCCGTAAATGGCGGTACCATAGCGTTTAATAAGGTGTGAATTGAAGAAATTATGACAAACTGTCTTCTTTCTGATTGAACTTCTAAACCTTTTGAAATGCCAATTAGTGTGGATGATCTATAGATATGCGTTAACTCATTTAGATTAATGCTGTAAACACAATCATCTGCTCTTTCGCTTCAATAAGTCCCACAGTAGGTGACGTCTTTTGATGTGAAAAATTGAAACATACTTATAGCGTGCCTTTACTTTTTTCAACACGTTGCGATAAAGTAGTAATCACAAGAAACAATACTGTTAGGGAGTTCATTGTTTTCTGTCCAAAACCGCCCCCTCCCTTGAGAAAACGATTTATCTAATCAGAGTGAGTTGGACTGTCCAGAACAATTGAAAGGTAACCGTGGCTGTATATTTATTTGTCCGACCTTTATTCCGCCATGCTCATTAGTGGATTGGTGACGTTACCTACTATTTTCGGTGACTGTCCTTCGATTTTCTGATTCGTGAATGTTTGTAGGCTATTATGGGCCATATAAATACCTTGTACTTTTCTCCTTGTCGCACAAGTTGTTGGAGCGGAACAAATCTGCTTTTTACACCCGACTTTTGGTTTGTCTTGAAAACAATTACGAGGACGGTTGCGTTATTTTCGGGATCAAGATTTCCCGTGTTAATTATTACTAAGACAACCCGACTTCTATCAAGCGCATTACCATACCGGGTAGGAACTAGCATATTCTTTTGAGGGTTTACAGCAGTCGTCCTCTGGTTTTTTTTGTCGTAGTGATACACACTGCTGAACAGACAGAGCTGTCGTTACGCATCGTAACATAGCACTTTTCCTAGTCTTCTGTGTGGATGACCAATATGTGATTGAGCCCGCTTCATATGGAAAGCAAATATTTCGAAACTTTGTTTTGGCACACATTTCTAGTCACTAGTCGTTTTGTCATTCTGTTTGTGACTAATGATGCTTCTTAAACATGAGGCGTTCATTTGCTAATGCCTGCCATCGTTTGATTACTTTCGCATGTTTCTTCTGTTCCAGTCCGAATATTTCATATTCATGCTGAGTAGTAAGGCTGGTGGCTGTGGTCTGAATTTGATTGGAGCCAACCGTTTGGTCATGTTTGATCCGGACTGGAATCCAGCTAACGATGAGCAAGCCATGGCTCGCATTTGGCGTGACGGACAGAAGAAACAGTGCTATATATACCGTCTAATTTCAGTGAGTTTTCTTCATTAGACTGTCACAGATTTGCTCCGTTTGTTATGTTCAAGTGGAAGGTCGCTTGTTATCTGAAACCTTCAGTTTAACCAAAATCTATGCGGTGTTCTCGTGTCTACTTCCTGGCCCAACAGCCCTTATATACTAGCTCTGTGTAATCGTATCCGGCTTGTTTGCAACTGAGGCATATTTTTTACTAGAAGGTTTTGATTGCTATAGATTAGACGCTGTTTACACTTGGTCGCGGTTTTCACAATTCCCGCACACTTTTCTCCACTCCATCAAGAAAAACCCACTATACTCGAGTTTCGTCTGTATTAGAGCTCATCAGTAGTGCATCTTCTTTTCTGTCCTAAAATTGAAGCTCGTATGCGTGAAATGAACGCGAGCTGACCACTGCGCTCTTCGTCTCACAGTAAACATAACCAAATTGTCGTGTCCAACCGTTTTCCTACAATCGCCCACTTGTAATGCCCAGTTTGAATAAAGTAATTAGAACATGAAAATTGGTAGATGCAAACATTTTGTATTGACTCGTCAGTACCAAATTTACAATAACTAGGGTTGTGGATAATCAATAAGCGGGTTAGGGTAGATCAATAAGTTCAGGGAAGAGTCATGTTCACGTACAGTTGTTTCTGAACACAGACCTGGTTTGCGTCAACTGTTTGACATATTGCCGTCTTTTGTCCATCATCGGAAGCTTGACACTGTGCTTTCCTATCATATTTACACTGTTACGTCAGAAAATCGTCGGTCGTACAAAGAGGACTTATATCAATCGGTTCTGAAAGTCACATGGGAAGCATGGTGAAGAATTAATTCCACTGGATCTTACTATGTACGTACTGAACCGTTCTTCAGTACCATTGAATCTGCTGAAACTAAAAGCATTCGCTTTAGGCCTTGATTATAAAATACTACCAAAAGCCTAATCGTACTTATATTGAGGCCCAGTTTCAACATCTTATTGGACGTATATCTAATCTTCGACTTACTAGTGCTAACAACCTAGGTCGGCCAAAGTCTAAGTTCATCAATGTAACTTATGGGTTTATTATGATTCCAATTGACAGTCGGTGTACTATCACGAGGCAACATCTGCAATCGTTAAGAGAACTTAAGTCCAAAAACATAGTAATGCTTAAACCGAACAAGGGCTCTGAAGCCGTCACTCTAGACAAAGATGTCTGTGTGCAGAAGATGTCAGTATTGGATGACCAAACAGATTTTCAGCGAATAAAAATCATGGATAGTGTTAGCAAAAAAGGGCCACATTGAACGACCCTTTCAGCTGCTTTTGCGGTTGCAGATTAGTGATGAGGTAATGTGGATCGTCAACACCCCCAACTTTCCGACCTGTCGAAGACGCACAAGTCTAGAATGCTACTTAGGCCAATTTTGGCAACAACAAACTCCCCGTAAGTTAGCACGTTGGCTAGTCGCTATTCTTACTCCACTAAAACGAAGATTCTGGACACTCCATTAAATATTCTTTTGAATCGGTCAATGACTTGGACGAAAATCAATCTTACTAACGAACCGATGAGCTATGTAAACGTTCAGATACTGTTCATAAATGTACCGTTGCACGAAACGGTTGATTGTCTTTGTGAGCACGTTGAAATGAATCACATCACGTTGCCACTTCCGACCGACATTGAAGGAAACTTTGCTGCTTTGTACTGAGGATGTCAGTTTTCGTTTTCCCGAACAGTCCTACCGTCAAATAGACGCAGTAGCCTTGGGAAGGCTACTAAGTTCCATCTTAGCAGACTTTTTCATATTAAAGTCAGGGATAAGAAGCTTGTCATCCTACATAAGTTATGTCGACAACATTACTATTCAGTTGATCTAAGCAAGAATAGATAACCTGGTGCACCGTCTAAATAGTTATCATCCTAACCTGAAAGTTACTTATGAATTTAAGGCGAACAACTGTCTGCCATTTTAAGACATGCTCGTAAATCACTAAGATGACTTATTTAGAAGAGCTGTCTATAGAAAATCCACGTGATCCTGTCAGTACTCAAACTTCAGCAACTTCGCACCGGTCCAACATAAACAAACACTAGTGACCACTCTGTTCACATGAGCAAGGCGAATCTGTTTGCATGGTAGTCTTGTGGAAGAACTAGATCTGCTTATTCCCGTCCTATAATCAAATGGTTGCCCTCAGAAGGTTCATAGATGGCCACAGTAGACAGAAAGTACCACCCGAAAAGGTCACTGTAGAGGAAAAGAGGGTGTACATAGTGCTGGCTTTTAAGGATGATTATATCATACATCAAATAACACAGCGATTAGGAAATCCATCATTGGTAAATCCAATTAAGTGAACGTTCAACGCAGATGAACTCCGTGTTATTGCTCGGACTCATAAGCTACTAGTGCTTTCAGTATTGTGTTTGCTAATTTACGTGCAACTGCAGAGGAAGTTACATAGGTAAAACCGAGAGGTGCTTCATCTCCAGAATGAAGGAACATTTACCTAAATGGATGCAGAAGTCCTTGTTGTTACCGGAGAACGGCAGTGTTGCTAAAACACATAGGGAGCCAGTTTTCCCAGTCGCAAGACGTCCCGATCATTGGCCACTCTATCGATCTGTCTTGTGCATTCAGAATCCTGTTACGTCATTCTAACCCAAGATTGCAGTTTGTTGAAGTGGTCTCACTCAATCGACTCAAGCCAGTTCTCTGTGTTCAGAAGCAACTGTTTGTAAATTTTATTCTTCCCTGGATTTAATGACCTATCCTGATCCGCTTTTTGATTATCCACCCTCCTGGTTGTTCGTTATGATAAAATCATTCCTGTTGTAAATTTGGTACTGACAAGTCAATACGAAATGCTTGCATCAACCAGTTCTCGTGTTGTTACTGCTTTGTTCAAACTGTTCGAGGGAACCAATTGTTTCAAATGCTTAGTTTGTTGCATTGTTTCTAGAGAAAACTGCGTCCGTCCTGTTAACTGCGGTCTATAGTCACACTTTCCATTACGTTAAAATCACAGGTTTCTAGTGCTACGAATGCCTACGATTATACGTTCAGATATGATGATTCGCCCATTTTCGGTGTGAGGTAAACGAAGCATTGATCAACTCACAGGCACGAAGTGTAAAGTTTAATTCATGTTTCGGGTTAGCGCTCACCATGCTGAGCTGCTATGGTCAAGACGAAACCCAAATATAACACGTTGTATGATGATCGTCATTTTGGCCTCGATTTTGAAAACCGGATCAGCTGATTTTTGTTTCAGTTAGAACAGACGAATTTCCTGGTAGCTCATTAATAGTTATATCAGCTTATTCTTTCGGCGTTCGAGTATTGATTGCTCATATCGGTTGCAATATTTCTCGATACCGCTCATGACTGGAAAGGGCGCTAAAGTCGTCTTCAAGTGACTATTGTTCCATGCAGCCCAAGTTTTATCGACTAGCATTAATTTTGCTGTTGATGATAATTGCCATTTGTTGGTCTAAATCATCTTTCCCAGTAGCGTTTACTGTTTCTGTCATCATCCATTCTGTTTGTTCACCTTCTCGACTCATCCACCGGTAGACGGGCACTATAGAAGAGAAGATGCTGCAGCGCCAAGCACACAAGAAGGCACTCAGCAGCTGTGTGGTGGATCAACAAGAAGAGGTAGAACGACACTTCAGCCTGGGTGACCTGAGGGAACTGTTTATGTATCACACGGAGACTGTATCAGACACGCACGACAGGCAAGTTCTAATTTTCTGGGTTGTGACTTACCTTAGTATGCGTGTTTTGCGTAGTGCAAACACTGATTTCCCCGCTAATGTCAATCGGCTTTCCTTCATACATTTTCTGAGAGGTGGTTGATCATGCATGCATGGTGATCACCGTAACCATTGTTACGGAACTCATTGGTCAGAAAAATGTGCACCAAAAGTTTTGATTAGTACAAATGAACTATTCTTTCTGTATCATACTTCGCTGATGATCATTTTTACTGATTTGTTGTTCCTCGTTTCTATCCGCTTACTGATCTGCACTAGCTTGACTGAACATGTTCGTTTACCGTCTTATTCATAGCAAGCTGCAGTTCTTGAAATGTGTTGATGCTTCTTACCCAATAAAATCACAGCACCGCAACTGTTTTTTCTTATGACCCATCAGTTCCACCGATTTTTTGCCATTATTCAGCGTAATTTTAGGTTGTGTTCAGTGGTTCTTTTCAGTCATACTAAATGCTCCGTTCCACACATTATTAAATCAGTAGTATCCACTGTATTTAAGGCCGACAAGTCAACGTAACGGTACCCAACTACTAAGGTTAGAATTTGAAGGTCGTACGATTACTTTCCATCGACAAAAGTTGCTTCTCATTGGATATTGTCTTGGCCGTAGAAATCATAAGAACTGTTGCCATACATTTTCGTGCGTTTTTCTATTTCAAAATCTTATAGGCGTGAATTTTATGCATTCTCTTTCGATGAACTACCATTTCTGATTCTGTTTTTGTTTCGTTTCAACCAGATTTAAGTGCCGACGTTGTGTCAACCTGGTTCAAATTAAACCGCCTCCTCCGGATTCTGATTGTAATTGCGATCTGTCTTTGTGGAATCATTGCTATAGCAAAAAGTTACTCAATGATGTCGTGTTGAAGTCTGCCTGGGATACTGGTTGCATCTCTTTCGTATTCTGGCATTATTCGCACGAGGAACAACACACCACTGTATGAGTGTCAGCTGTGGTCTCAGGGAACTACAAGACAACTTCACTGTCTGTTCAGTTATATGACTGCTTTTTCCATCGAACGCGTCTGTGACAGAATCCATTTATGTACATACCTATTAACGGCTCTGTGTATAGTTCCTGGAGCTATGTTTATCTTATTTTTACAACACTTCGTAGACGATGTGATCCTGTTTTCTTTTCATCTAAATAGTTCATATATATTCCGCAAAAGTTTTTTTAACCACCTCAGTAGCTGCACGTTTGGTTGAACCAATAATAGTCGTGTCTGCAGGCTGTGTATTGATATTTCTTGTGGCAGGCATTTGGTGCTTCCATCTATCGACGTTCGCCACCGGACCTGAGTTGTACAACCACTTATCTGAACTCTCTAGATAGGAATGGAAAGTAACACATTCTAGTCTGCTTTCTTTATACATTTAATTATGTCATCGGACCTTACTGCAACACCGGATTGTTATGGCAGCCGATCTATCTTGAGTGTGGTGACTGTTTGTTGACGTAAACCTGGGCGCGGTAAAGAGTAACATTTTAACAACCACGTGCCTATGTAAAAGTGTTTTACAAACCCGAAGGTCAAGACGAACTAACGAAAGTCATTGAAAGTAAGATCGACGAAAGTGAGCCTGTATATTTGTTTGGTATATCGTCTGGAGGAAGTTCAAAACGTTAATTTGTCTCAAATAAAAACCACTCGACTGTTGCTTGTATGTCTTACTATTATACCAGTTTCTGGTTCATCCTATGTAAGGTGGTGGTTCAAATGCGGTTGCCCCTTTTTTGGACTTACCGTCTGTTAGTCCTATTACCTGGAATCTCAGTTTAAGAATTATAGTCCTTACATTGGTGTATTCCAGGTGAACACCGTCTTACAAGTCCAATTGTCCAATGTTATTTATCCACTAAAACATCTGATCGTTATTTGAGGTCATTCCGGCCACGAAGTCCTGATATGGGTGTTATCGATTTTTATAAATGGACTGTTACTGTACGGTCTTTGAGCATTTCAACTAGTGGCTGCCTGTAAACTATTCGGATGCAAAAGATGAGGTCAACTTCGAATGATATTCGATTTGTGTCAACCAACTCTACTACCTGTCAGTCATCATTTTAGTTTATCTGGTTGGTTACGGGAGGATTACATTTATTGGTATACAACGTCCCGAGTTTTTGGTTGATGTGTTTCGTTTTGGTCAGGGTCTCCGAGTTAATTCATGGTAAAAGTGGTATATCAAGCTTTCGCACTGATTTCCCCGAGTAAATTGCTAATCGCATTTGGTCTGACCGTTAACATACGATTGTGAACCGTTACTCTGATCCCGAGTAGGTGAGGAAGACGTTCTCGAGCGAATCGTGCAGCATGACTGAAAGCGTTCTGAGCGACCTTCAGAGACCAGCAGTTCATTTTCGACTCACCGCTTATCCAAACCGCGATATAAAAGACACTCTACCAACGGACTAATCCAACGTCGCTCTAAAATACAACATCAGGTTTGGACTAACAGTTTCAGTGTTGCATCTTCCATTATTCACCAAGTTCTTTGTTCTGCGTGAAACTAACTAGTTTGTGGTCCGTGGCGCTGCATGCGTCATTGATATCAGCCAGTGACTGATTTCTTTAGTACTGATACGCATCTATATTTCCGTGTTCTTGTTCCATGAATAAAAACTGCGTATCAGAATCAGTCCGTGGTCTTCTTATTACTTACATGAAAAGTTTGAATGTAAGTGTGGTTCCTAAGGTTACTTCAAGTCCTTAATTCTGAATACTACAAATTGGCCTGGCGAGGACTATCTGCCTGCAATTGTACAACTAAATCTGCACGCTAGTCCGAGCGAAATCAAGGAATGGATCGAAAGGTTCGAGATATGGTTTGGCATTCGTCGTTATGTGAAGGACGGAAGTCATTCAGCACTGCTTGTTACTGCTGGTGGTCATTAATCGTATTCAACAGTGAGTAGTCCAACCTGTCTGAACGTCCCAGCACCAATGATGTTGGACGAATTGAAGAGATTGCTACCGAAGCACGTTCTTCCCGCCAATTTCCGGAGAGGTGAACGTGCGAAGTTCACTTCACTCGGGCTTCCAATGAGCACGACCTTTTCAGATTTCCTTTTACTAATCCAAACACAAGTTTGCCGTTTCAGTTTTGCTGACGAGATGGAGAAACATCAGCGTGATCGACTGATTGCTGGTCTCAGTGTAACAGATCCTCAATGAAGATTGTTAATCAGTTGTGACTTTTCTAGTAGCCTCGAACATCTGTGAACATAAAGATGATATAAATGCCGTTACTGCTTATTCAAAAGCCATACTGTTCGGGAAAACCATGGTGAACATTCCCGTAATATGCCAACCGATTAACAAGTTCCTACGGCCTCCAAGTGTCACCCATCAATCCCAGCTCAATATAGTAGACAATCTTCCCTTATAGTGAGTTCCATCTAAAACCATCTCACCTGTTTCGTAACGGTATATGCCATTTGTGTGGTAAATCTTATCATACTGATAAGACATGCAAAGTTCAAAAATGCTACCGGAATCAAGTTGGAGAGACATATTGTGGAGTTATCTACTCCTGTTAGTGCATTTCAACTGAAGTCCATGACTGAACACTTTATTCACAGGTACCTCAAATTCAAGTACATATGAACTCATTGTGGATACAAGAAGTAGCGAATCCATTATTTCAAGCCATTACTAGGTCGCACGACCCCGGATGCTCAGCTGAGATCAACAACGATGGAAATACGTGGAGTCACTGTTGATTGTTTAACTTTGTTGGGTGAGACTGGTTTAATAGTGGTTGGTAAGGACAATCAGTTGGTTCCAGTACGATCCTTGGTGTCAGAAGGAAGTCCAGCCGTCCCCGGTTTAACGGTTTTGAGACGGCGCAAGTGTACTATCACTAAATACTGATTACAAATATGGTCCGAGTGAAACGTATCAAACTCAGTTATGTAACTTAGTTCAGGAGGAGTGAAGGTAGAACCAGCAAGACTGAGGGTACACGGGAACCCAGTTTTTCTGAGAAGCCGACTACTGCTTTATGGACTGAGAAGATATGTGCACAATGCTCCCAACAGGTTGACGGAAGATGGTATGGTTACGCTGATAAATTCATCCGCATATGCCATGCCAAGAATCTGTGGTGAATATAGTTTAATGAGACAGAAAATGCGCAGCGAAAACTGAAGAATCCAGAGGCCCTACATGGCAGCAAAGTATTTTCTAAAATCGACTTTTCAATCGTATACAAATTCTACTAGAGTATGACCACGATTAATACACCTTGAAGGTTATTGTAATACAACTTTCTACCGTTCGCATTATACGTCTCGGCCGGAGTATTCCAGACTGCGATTGATGGAGCAATCGCTGATTTACCAAGAATAGGGGTATATCAAGATTATCTAATCATATATGCAGATAATCCAGATGAACATAATAAGAGGTTACTTTCGCCTCTGGGGCGATTAAAAGATAAAGACATTGTCATAAAGCCTAAAGGTTTGTTTCAAGACTTGATTTTCTTGGGTCCGTATGCAACAAAAAGACATAGACCGGACCCTGATCGCCAAAATCTTTGATTGTTTCCCACATAACTGCGACGAAGGCATAGCCGTTAGTTACAGTTCAGTCGGAGGAAACATCAGCATGCACTCAAAAGTATGAATGTCTTCTACGAGAACTAATATCATTTGCAGTTAAGAGACCGATATTAGCTTCACTTTCTATCTAAGACTGCTACGTTGGTCACTGATGCATTCAGTGTCGGTGTCAGCGTTGTTGTGGACCAGAAGCGGGTCATCAAGCTCTACAGTATTTACCTGATCCAAACAAATCAGATGTTTAGACATAAGTACAACAGTACACCTATGAAGCCCCGTCCTACCAGCTTACCACTATGGAATTATTCATCGCCCGGGTAGACGGATTATTCGAACGGAGTTTCCGTCACGATTTTCGCATTTTTCAGCTGCTGAGACTTGTATCTTTGTCCTGTCAGCCATCCTAATAAGCAGAAAGGATATGACATTCAGTGTTTTGTACATGGGTTCTCGGTTGACGGCCCGAGTCACCCGGGTCCAGTCGACTTGTCTCCAGCCATTCATCGGTTTTTGTTGACCTGAAAACTACTCATTGGGAATAGTGTGTAGCACCGTTTCTGAGGGTTATGAAGAGTACCAGAAACAAAGTGGATTGCTGATCTAACAATGTCTCAGGTAAGTGGAAATCTAATAACACCTTGAAATGGTCCCTAAAAGAGCAACCAATAAACTCAGATGGAAGACCGTTCCAGTGGCTCAAAACCTTGTGAGGGAAGAACTTTTGCCTAAAGAAGGTCCGAGGTCGAAGTTTGTAAAGCCTCTTGTTGTGATCCCTTCGACTGTTATCAGCCAGTGAGATAACGACTTACTGTACAAGTCCGGCGCTAAGGAAAAGTGTATAAGGATTAGGTCTTCTTAGAGTCTTCGAAACTCAAGTGGATAAAGATAAAGAATTTCAAGATTAGACTCGTGAGAGAAGTGTCTCAGGTAAATGAACATTTTGATGGTTATTCGCCAAGTACTTCCAAGCATACTCACGCAGTGGTTTTACATAGACCCTCGTAAAGCGTTTGAAAAGCATGTCCGTCTGGACGAGGAAAAGCTCTTTTCGTTACGACAGGAGTTTGAAATACCCTTTTGGTGACCATCTAATGATGAAAAGAGAAGTATAAACCAAACGACAGCCAAATCCCTAAGTCTTTTTAAAGTTCAACTTTCACGATCTCTATTGCTTTATGTATCACAAATAGGATCTTGAAGTCTCTTCTGAGCGACATATGTGCACATTTTCTGTCATTTAGAGGTAGACTCCAGTCGTCTGACCAGCAGTTGGTACTACCAACATTCATTTGTAATGTAACGCGCTCGTATCGAGTTACGACAGATAGCGTCTGAAATGTAGCGTTTGTCTTTGGCCTCTGTTAAGCTATCCATGAAGATTAACATATTGGTTACACATGTCTGATATTCATCGATGAAGCTGCTTTTTGATATTCAGCGCGCCAACGATTGTCGATAATAACAAAACGACAGAGACAATAGAAAAATTCCACTTGTAACAAGCAAGCCAGAATTTCTGGCTTCGTGTACCCGTTTCATTCGTAAACCAACTTTGATAAACGTGAAGACACCTGGGGACAGCGTTCTTCTGAATTAAGAGTTCCAACGATAGTCCTGTGAAAGAAGACAATAGAAACACGCGTGAGACAAAGGCCCTGTAAGACGTGCATACGACTTGCATAATCGAAAAACAAAATGGCGCCAACAGCACGGCGGCACGGGCTGAAAATTATCCGTAGAGAGCAAAATCTGTCCTAAAACGGCGAAATTATGAGGGATTCGGAAATACGGGGCAATATTTCGGCTCACTGTCAGTGAAGTGAGCGATTCTAGGCATTTGTTCGAGTACAATACTTCAACTACGGGCTTGAAGCAGTATGCTGCAGATGTTCATGGCAAGTACATAACTACAATGGATATTTGCAACATCCGTCATCGCTTAAACCTCCGACAATAAGTTGGTTTGTGTATATTGATGTTGCGGAAAACCTACCCCAAATTCTTGATCACGTAGAGAAAAATGGCATATTGCGTGCCCTCAAAGACGACGGTAATAGATACACGTACATATGGTTCGCGCGGAAGGAGCAAGTACAGTTGTTCAGACGAGCATAGACGTCAGTGCGTCCAACCATAGGTCGTGGCGTTGTGACTATAGGGTGCAGGTAGGCTGACTGTGGAGCATAGACCTCAATGCGTTCATTTATAGAACATTGAGGTTTAACGGA
>LUCH01004176.1:0-53289 GCA_013368495.1 Paragonimus heterotremus | reverse complement strand
GGCCGTCTGGTGGTGATAAGAAAAGGATAAACCGGTCGACAACCAAATCTCTAGGTCACTTTTAAGGTTAACTTTCGTGATATCTGTTACACTTTGTGCAGCATGTATCACGAATAGGTTCCTCGAATCTCCTCCAAGCGACATATGTGCACACTCATTGTCGTTAAGAAGGAGACTCCATTCTTCTGACTAGCCCTTAATACGATCGAGGTCAATCTGCAATGCACTGGGATCACAGTCATTCCAGATTTTTAAATCCTCAGCATAAAGAAAGATATTGCCAGAAATAAGGTCGGGGGGGGGGGGGCATTGGTGTATAATAGAAGCAACAGCTGATCTAGTACAGATCCTTTAGGAAATCCAGCGGAGATACGAGGAGGAGAAGAAAGGTCCGATCCGGTTTTTACCCTAAAAGTTCTGTCGTCAATAAAAGGTATAATCCGGCGGAGAATCTCTCCTTTGATCCCATAGGTTTCTAGCTTATGTACAAGAGGACCGTGTGGAGGTAGATGCAAATGCGGGCGCCGCGGCATACAGACCATGTTATATATATATATGTTGGTTGGTACGTATGTATACCATTGGATGTATACATATATCTGAATAAGTTCATTTGCAAATAAGACTGTAATTCCATCAATTGATGGAAATTCTAGTGCACAGTCACCATATGGTGACTAGGTAGATCTATATGGTCACTATGTTGACCGTGCATTGTCGATTTTACATATGCATGTTCAGTGGGTTCAATGGGTTGTTTACTGTAGTAGAAAGCTAGAGCCTTTGGGACTTCCGTATCACGATGCGTAGAATCTCAAGATCTTCAACAACGGGCTGAAATGAGGGAAAAGATATGCAGTATCTGAACTGATGCAGTAGATGTTGGTCAAGGCGAGCCACGAAAATTGCTACAGAGCTAGCAGAAACAACATGATCTGGTAGAGCATTCCAAACCTTTGCAAACGCGCAATGAGAGTAAGCTATATCTGCATTCTAGTCTGCTACGTTGGACCTCCGGTTTCAGGAGTGGCCCCTCAGTGTCATGCTACTCCTGCTTTTGAGTACCAGGCGGCAAGGATGATCCGGGGAATGCATCATCAAAAAGGTTAGTACCATGTCACCTCCTAGCCGATGGTACTCTAAGGAGTACATGTTAAGAGATTTCAGCCTTTCCTCATATGGTCTAGTTTTCAGACCCCGGACTGCCTTAGTGGCTCAACGTTGTACCGTTTCCAAGAGCAGCTTATCCTTTTGAAGATGCGGTGGCCAGATTACAGTTTTATTCTCCAGATGCGGTCAAACGAAGCTACTATAAAAAAGCGGAAAACAATTTGAGTTGAACTGACCGAAGAGACGTTTCAATAACCTCAGGATATTGCTGGCCTTTTTTGCATTTGTTTCAGCGTTCGCAGAGCTCGAGAGAGTGTGCGAAACAGTGCATCCTAGGTCCTTCTCAATAAGAACCGTCTGAGGCGGATATCCGTCGAGGTAATAAGTGGTATTCATAGAGCTGCGGGTGTGCATAACTTTGCACTTACCAGCAGTAGTTTCGAGTCGGTTCGCTCGAGACCAGTTGAACGAGTTATCGAGACCCTTCTGTAGGATGACAGAATCATCGGTTATGGTAACGGCTTGCCAAGTTTTGACGTCATTCGTAAGCAGTAGTAACGGAGAAGTGATTGAGAGTGAGAGATCGTTGATGAATACCGAAAGTAGCAGCGGGCCAAGAATTTAATCTTGGGGTACTCCACTGAGGTTAGGCCTGCACAGACGGTTAGCAAGGTACGACCCAAGCCACTGGAGAAGACTGCCTTGCACCCCATAACGGGAAAGCTTGCCGATCAAAACAACATGATCCACGTGGCCGAGTGCCTTAGCAAAGTCGAGATATATGACGTCTACTTTATTGTCTTCATCAACTGCTTTCATCCACTGGTCGGTGGCTATCAGTAGATTTGTGGTACATGAGCGGTCCTTGCGAAGTCCGTGTTGCACATTGGAGAAGAACCCACGAGAGGTAAGATACTTATAAAGCGAGTCGTATACGAGCACCTCTAAAACTTTCGAGACGTTTGACAGCAGTGCAATTGGTCTGTAGTCACTGGGGCAATTTATCCTACCACCCTTGTAAACGGGCGTAATGTTCGCGAGTTTCCAGCTGCTGGATACTGTTCTCTGGGAGACAGATTGCGTAAACAGTAGACTAAGTTAATCAACAAGCTGTTCCGCCGCTTCCCCAAGGCTTTGGGAGTTATACCGTTGAGGCCAGGAGAGCAGGCCCTAAGGCACCTAAGTTTAGCCAACACCGCCGTGGAACAAGTATCCACAGTGTAAGTGCCATTGATTTCAGTGTCAAGACACACCCGATGAAGTGATGGTGACTGCGCAAAAACAATGCTGTAAAACTCAACAAGGACATCAACGATCTTCGTATCAGAGCTAGTAAGGCCTAATGAGTATACGAGTTGTGGAACTCCGGCTTCTGCCTTGCGAATTGATACTACAAAACGGAAGAGGCTATTTGGATCAGCGATAAAGCGTTCTGTAAGACGCTGTTGGTAGTGAAGACGGTCACGTCGAATTACCGACTTACACCGATTCCTTAGGGCAACATATACTTTTTTTATCAGCCTCACATCTTGATAATGGGTAGCACATCCAAGCATGTCGCCTCTCCTGAATGAGTTTAATTGTACTATAGCGTAGTTGACCCGAAGGCTTGTACCGTTTGGAGACCAATAATGGTGTAGATTCACCTACGGCTGCAGAAACTATGGCAGTAAGCTTCTCACAGAGATCATCTACAGAGTGGAGTGGGGTGTAGCTCGCCCATGACTGCAATTTCAAGTAGCCACGTAGTTTCCCCACCCCCATTTTCCGGAAGCTTCTGCGATCACTAGTCGATGGGCTGACCAGATTCGTGGTACAAGTGAAGTCGAATAAGGCAACCGCGTAATCACTTAGTCCGAATGGCGTGGTGGTTGTAACGTTATCTACCATCAACTCTTCGTTAGTGAATAAGTAATCCAGTGGCGACGGATTATGGTCAATATGCCACCGTCCAAAACCAGATATGTGCTCCGTAAAACCCAGTGCTCCGACTGTGTGAAAAAATCGTGCAAAGATAGATTTTTCTATGCCTACATACGAGAAGGTTGGAAGGTTGATTTCAGGTAGATTGATATCATCCATTAAGCGAATGTGGGAAAATCCTAGAAGGGGTAAAACTGCCAATCCACATAATAAGAGTTCGTCTTTAGATTTATCTGAAGACGAAGGACGATAGAAGACCTCTACTAGCCAGCGTTCTGAACCACTTAGGTGAATCGAGCACCAGACCATTTCTTGAATTACGGCAAGTACTGCATTGTTAAAAAAAGGATTGCAGTGAATTGTGGATATAGAGGGTCGATCCCCCTTCTCCACCTTCAGTTCTGTCCGCACGGAAGATAACCACATCCTCTAAAGCGATCTCAGAACCTAAATAGGAAGTGCTCAGTCACGACTCCGTTATGGTAACAATCCGGGGGTTTGCGGCAGGACAAAGTTCGCGAAGCTCTGGTAATTTATTTACTAAGCTAAGCAGATTTGTGTACGTGCACTTCACAGAGCTAATTGCAAACGAATGAACGTTCTCCTGCGATTGTGAATGGGGTGGTCCATTCAAGACGCAACGCTGACGGAGGTCGCCGACTCCACGGGAGCTGGCTGTAGTGAGTTTTTTGAGATCATTAAATCCTCGATAGGAACCACCAGACGACTAGTACGCTTGCGGTGATTGGCTTTCAATAAATCTCCTTCCTCTTTAGAGCGATCGGAGTGGAACGAAATCCCACCAGGGATAAGACGACGTCGATGGCGGAACCGCCTCAGTATATGCGATGCCATCTCATACGAAGTGACAGTAATTATGAGGAGTCGTGGTCAAGATTCGCCCGACTCCGGCTTGAGCCGCAGGATGCGATGAATACGTTGGACCTGGACGTTGGTAAATTCAAGAACAGTCGACAGGAATCACCACTGACTCTTGTCTTGTTCCAGGTCGTTGGTGTTCGAATTTGGGACACCCCTAATAGTAATATTGCGAGATCGGTCAGTGGCTCCAGGTTCCTTCTGAGCGAGTTTTCGCCTCTGGCGTTCAGCCCACGGTATATCAGGGTGTGTCTGGGCCCCAGAGTCACCGAGCAGCATATGTGTCGCTAGGAGAATGTCTTTAGTCAAATTAGATGACGAAAGCACAACCTTTGCTAGCCGAGAGTTGTCAGAATGTGGCAAATCTAATTTCCTCGCCAACTTCGTGATAGAGTTCGAGACACTTGGATTTATGCCCACTTTAGTGCAAAGACTGACCCAAGGCTCACGATCATGCTCATCACGGAGCTTTAAGCAGCTGGCGGCACATTCCGGAAGGTTCTGAACAATTACAGAATTCTCTCGATCAGATAAACTCAACCGTTTAGGAGTGACGGTGTTGGTGCCCCTGGAGAACTTGGCCGAAAGTACGCCGTTATTAACGTAGCTCTCCCGAATAGCAACATTGGGCTTCTTAGGTAGTACCGAGCGAAGAAACTCAGAATACATGCATGCATGCCCCTATGAGCACAATTCAGTTTTCCACTAGTATTTGCGCTATTTCCTCAAGCATCACAGATTAGTGGTGTCTACATCACGTGATGTCACCAGTATGATGTTCGTACGGATAAAAACAAAGACAGTGTCTTTTTGTTTGCTAACCGCGTTATTTCGGCAGTCATCCATTCCGGAACGAATAGTAGCCTGTAATGTTTTCTTGTGTACATTGATACTTCGAGATAGCTCCGAGGGAGTGCATCTGATGCAGAATACGCTTTGTTACCATTTGAAGCAATTATAAAAAATGAGTTCAACTTCTATAGCTCAGTCTTATTGACGGCTTATTCAAAGCCACTTGTTGCAAGTAATTAAAACTGAAGTAATGTTTTCTTATTACTGGTGTTATAGATGATTGTCTGTGCACCGTACGTAATGCCGTCGATGAGTTTTGTATGCTCCATGCTAATATGTGCTCCAGTGGAGCTGCATGATAGAACTGAATATCTGACAAGAGTAGGCTCACACTTCCTTCTTTTTTGCATTACTGTCTTCTTCACTGTTATCGTCCGGAAATCATGGTCGTTTACTGGCCACACGTTAATCAACTGGAGTAATCAACTTACATTGAATGTTTTAGGGATAAACCCGTGTTCATTGTATCATCGCTAGGAGGTGAGTTGCCCGATGTATACCGCACATCCATTCCTCCAGCATGTTTAAAGTTGACGGCAATGAAATTTTGCTACCTGTAGTAAGTACCCCTTCATCCCTAGTGAACGTCCTTTTTAAGGTCTACCAGAGTTTGACTAGGCCATGCTTTGGTCGCTCCTGCGGTTTATCATTGTTCGGTTCATGAGTATTCTTGAAAATAGCACAGCTCTCCTTTGGCGCTAACTTGTGCACTGAAGCCGGCATTGGCGGTTTAGCTGTTGCTACCTCTACGGAGCTGGCTCAGTTAAAAATCAGTGGAAGGCTGGTGCCAGGAATGGGCAGTACTTATTGATTTTACTTCCCTTTCACAATCATTATGTCCTTTGACTGATAGTTGGCAACTTTCCTCTTTTAGGTTTGCTTCTTACATAAAATTTGTGCCTCCACTGCACCAGCAGCTACCTGATCAAATGTTGGGTTAGCATTATAACGAGTAGTAGACTTTCTTTTATTTAGTTTTCTTCTCGCAGGACTGCTGTCCATTGGGTTACTATGTGCACTCGGAGGAACACATGTAGCGTTTGTATCACCCTTAAATATAGTCTGTTTGCAAGCAACTCAACCTGGCGCCTACGGGGCAACACCTGAAACAACAAAACTTTATCCGATCTGAACGACACATTTTAAGACAATTGTATAACTTTTCAGTTATTGAAACACAAGTGCGACGGAACCGTCCGTCACAAATGTTGCACTGTAAAGCTGAAGCGTGCTTTCCGGTGTGTTGCTCACACATGGGGCAACTGCAGAACTGGAGTCCATTTTCTCGGACCAATATGGAGCATTAACTTCGAAAAGGCACACAGGGACTCTGACCCTCTAATTTCCGAATCGTGTTCATGCTAGACAGTTTGTGTGAACCACTTACAACGTCCTTGATCGTACCCGTTGTGGTTTACGGTCGATGGTGAGGTGAATTGATGCGCATAAATCACTGGTCTCGTCAGTAGACAATGATAAGCTGAGTTGACTTCGGTAAGCATTAGCAAAAAGTACAAGAAGCGTGAAGTCTTCAAAATCGCTTTCCATGATACCGAGACGTTTGCCGAGTGAACACACATATCAGGATTGAAACACTTATTTCATATTGAAGTATTCACTGGAAGTATTCTTGACGATTTAGCGCAAAGCTGTATATCGTACTAATTTAAGCATCTATTGAATGTACGGCAAAAGTACGTGGGAACATGAATACTTCAAATTTCCTCAAGTTGAAACCAAAGCTTCAATCGAAAATTATTCTGCAGATTTTTCCATATCGTTGGTACTATCCTTAACGTCAAACATTTCCCTCTGAATATTCATTTTTGGGATTGTACTTTTTTGCGAGGTCTGCTGTGACTTGACGATCAAACGAATTAAACATGCCGACGCTAGACCTCATTGGCAAACTCGTTTTATATAAACTGCTAATCTAGTGAAGAGGAGTGGGTTGTCCATAACAAATTCAGTCTTGGGTTGGGTTACTTTTACTTTCTCTGGTTAATCCTTTTTTACTATTAATAATAGACTGGAGTTTTACTAAATCCGGTGCGTTTTTCCCCAATTTGGGTGTGCAGCCCAATCGATCCGCTAATGCCCAATCGGCATCGTTATGGTTACGTTAGGTCACATTAACAGTTTGATACTAGTTCTTCGGTGGCTCCTCTTTATTGCCCAGTGAACACATGTTGATTATTAACCCTGATATTATGGTTCTTTTGAAAATACTGTACGAAAGAAGATTTCTTGTCATGAACTACTGAGATAGAAGTGTGGTTAAGCTCGTAAAAATGAGTTACTAACTGTTAATACTGTTATTGTTACCATTGCTATATGCGCTGTTAGCTAACAACTGTTGAATTTTTGTTAGATTAGAGACAAATCGGGTGCTGAATCATGAATTCTAATTAGGTCGTCCATGTATTCCTCATCCTTTACGGTTCACAACCTTTTCGTCGTTACGAATTACCTGAGGTAGGTAAGCCGACTGTGCTACTGAGGTCGACCGTTAGTACGTTTCATTCACTTCACCAGAAAGTTAGACAGCAGATTGAAAAATCCTTAGGACTACTGGGAACAATGTGAATGACACTTTTAAACTTGTACATATTAAACTTATGAATGCATTTAATAGGACAGTAATTTCTTCAGAGGGCAAATCACTCTGTACAAACGTACCATCCTTTGGAACGGTCGATTACATGTGTTACTACAAAGCGTTTCATCGAACTGACGGTTATTCACCAGTGATGATTAACTGTGAATTCGAGTGCCATTTACTGCTAAATGGAAGCTTTTTCATTTCGACACACGTAACGACCGGTCCGTTTCAAAATGAACCATTGGTTGCATTCATTCAATCATTCGCGCCGGCCTCGAACATAATCAGAGGCTAATGTGAATCTGGCTGAGACTCACCTCAACAGGATAGGGAAACATGCTCGAAAAACAGAAGTGTACTAAATAGCTTAAAAAGTGATTAAATAGACTGTAAGCAGAAGAACTAGGAACGGTATGAACGCGCGTATACGTCACTGACTGTGGCGACTTTTCATCTAGGATAACTTTTCGGCGGTTTGAGTGATAACAAAGACTAAAGCCATGAAAACAATATTTGCTCAATTGACTCAGTAGGACAGTCAGGGTTTTTCATATTTGATGACCACGTTTTTGCTTGACCATCACGCAACCTTATCCAATCGTTGATGTTAGAGTTATACCGTAAGATAAATTAGTTCAAATATTATTCCGTCAAGCCATCTGTAAGGTCAGTGGATTGGTGGGCAGCACTTTGCTTTTATTAATATAAGAACCAGAATTCACGACAACCAACTAAACGAGCTATTCTTTTTGTTTTCCGTTTATACCGATTCGTTCACTTTCTTTGCAGGCACTTTTCACCATGAATGAGATCAGCTCACAGATTTCCGTTGACATGCTAATGCGTTTTGCTGTTAGTCACAATGAAGTGGAGAAAAGGTAAGTCAATCAAGCAGGTTTGTACATTTATGATACAGCTCTTTGTATATAGAGCCTAATAAACGCATACATACTGCCATGTCAATTAATTTTTCAAAAATAAAACTTGCTTTGAGGATGACAAAGAATTTTTCCCGACTTGTTTTCCTTACCTGGTTTTCGGGTCAATTACAGCACAGTATGCACACATTTAGTTCCCATGGCAAGTTGATGGTTTAGGAGAAAGCCAATTGTTAGAAAATTTGCCACTCAGCTACATTTGAACTAGTGACAAAAGCAACATACTCATACCATACATATGCTCTACCGGCTGAGCTACGAAACCACACTAGGAGCTCGATAGTCTGATATTTAGACTCAGTCACCAACTCATCTCACCGTTTCACAGAGGATTCATCAAATGATTCAGGGATCGACTGTAACTACAGGATTTCTTAAGCCGTTAACGTTGAAATCCATCAACCCCGGTTTTCAGTATTAGAATTGTACTACTAAAGAGTAGTTTGACAGGTTAGTTTATTTAATAGAAGACAAATATGATGGTGGAACGGTAGGTGACTTGGTTCAAAGATGAAAATTCCGAGTCCCAGCTTGCTTTCGTTGACCAACTGGCACAGCGCTTGCACGTTTACCCACGCTTCTTCTGGCTCTGGCTCTAATCCGGTCGAACCTCAGGTTTTTCTTAGATGAGTCCTGTCTGTATCAACAAATCTGTCAAACTAATTGGCTGGTGCATTTGCACATAGATAGACTGAATGTCAGTGCGCAACTGCTTTTGAGATCCTACCTCATATTTATTCACCCATTCGTCGAATGCTTTCGCAAAAATTAATAGCGAAGTTACACAATCGCTACTTGATTTCTAAACTCTCCGCATATGAACAGAATGAAACAAGTGATCCCATTGGCAAGTGATGATTTTTAAAAACTCATTCAAGGGGATGTTCAATTTGTCACTTAAACATTTGCATACAGTTTGACTGGTTTGAGATGATTGAGAACAACACACGAATGAGTGCATAAGAAACATGCTGAAAACTACAAAGTATTTTTCCTCAGTGGTTATCAGCCTGGCTCGTACAAAGCTGTCTGTATTTTAGGTTAACTGATTTTGTAGCTTTTTGGATATCTTCTTTTAGCTACCGCTTTCCATTTGTGTACAGGTCTGCTGAAGACGCATTTGTGTTTCTTATAAGTATCCTATCAGAAAAGTTGTCTTCAGAGATAACTCATTTAGGAAACTTCATGTATTAATCAAATTCAAACCACAGACAGAAACCTCATGATGCCACGTACAGTGTGCAAGGTTCGTTAGGCTACAAAGCCAGTCCAGGTGATTGGAACTATCAGTTTTGAAATCCAATACAAATCTGTTCCACTGTCAACTGAAGTCTGCTTCATAATCCCGGTGGGGATTGCCCTAGCAGAACCTCTGGAAAAGCTTAGGGGAAGTTCACCATGGTTACAGTCGAGCGTCTACAACAGCAACACTCTTGGGTTCTAGCAGAGAGCCGCCATTGCGGTAATTAATGCCACTAGATAAGTAGTCCTTCGCCAAAAACAAAATTCCAAGTCTCAGTCGCTTACTGAATAATTGCTAACGAAGTACAACGAACTACAAATCGCAATACAAGGAAGACTTGTGTACGAAACGTATATTTATTGGTTTGTTTTATCCAAATGGACTGAGAGTTAAATTCAACGCCGACGGATTAGGTATAACGTGTTTTGATTGTCTGAATTCAGTGGCTTAGTATTTGATATTACGAATATATCTGGAAAAACTGATCTGTCGAGTCCTGTTTTCAGAATTTTAAGCGATTTGGCTTGATGTATCGAAATCAAATTCGTCTTTTCCTTACTTCCTCTTCTTACACTTTTTCTAAATCGGTGGTGATGACAAGCTTTCAATTATTTAGTACGTTCTCACCATAAACTGGATCTTCATGGTTGTCCCCAAACCATTCTTGTTTTATGGTATTATCTTAATGGAAGTCCCAGTAGTCTAAATCGGTCAGCCATTTTCATATCTATGCTGTCTTTATAAACAACCCATGCGCAAACAAGAGATCTTCTCGTATAATTTATTGCACAATTGTAGAAGGATTAGGCACACTCACAACATGTATCCAAAGGGCTTATGCTGTTAATAAGGTGTTAAACCCACTTGTAAATAGTAACTTATCTGCGAGTTAGTTGTGACGTTTATCTCAAACTCATTGGAGTCCGTATATCAGTGTTGTTCATAAGAGCACTAACTGGAACTGTGGAAAAACTCAGTTTGCTTCATACTCCCAGATGACAATGATTTTGAGGTTAAAAACAAGTGATTGACAAATGAGTTAGTACCTACAGATTTCAGCACCTGTCTTTCCCATAGTAAGATTTCTCATCAAAATTCACCCAGTACACATACCCGTTGAGTTATAAGAACCACGAAACCGGTCCTATGCTTTTGAGGCATTTTGGCCATTAACGTCTTATCACAACACGCTTGAAAATTTAACTACACAACATTCCATTGAAGCCATTGACAATTCCCCAATCATTTGGATTCAATCTTTCTCACATTGTTCTGGAACATAACGACCTTCCTTCAGCACTGCGTATGCTGTCGTTAGATCCTAAAGACGTCCAAGGTCTTTGAAAACTTCCTGCCTCAGAACCTTTTCCTTAAAATCATCACAAGTCGCTTGTAACATCCGACGTCCATGTTGCATCGATGACAAGATATCGTTGTTACTCTTTCAACTGGTTGTACTAAGGGGCTTCTGTTGGTTACTCCTTGGTGGTTTCTTCCCCATTGAAGCCTTTCCGTGGATGTTTATCATTTAGTCAAGGAGGGTGCTCGAGATGGAACTTGTTTACTGCGAGTATCAACTTCTAATTGGTGTTCACAAACAGCAGTCAGTAATGATGGGTCATTCGATTTGCTGAGGATTCGACTGGTTAGTTCTTGCATTTTGCCGTAACAGACGGGTCAGCTAAACGGCACATTTATGTTACACCTGTGTGGCATCGTTGTGATAAAAATTATCCGTCTCATGTTTGAAGTTAACCTATTTGTGCGAGGGCATATGATACAAAGTCTTCTTGTTGACAGCGTTGTTAGTTCCACAGAAATGATATATTTAGTACCACAATTAGAATGCTTTTTATCTGCTTCGCTAATTTGTACGCTTGAAGAAGGATGGTTGTAGGGCGGTAGTGCTGTCACTCATATTTGATCGTACTGAACAGAAATGCGTTTTCAAACAACTGTTGAAAGGTGCCTTGCCATGTTCATATGTTAGATTTCTGAGTTGCAGCTTAGCCTCATCGGTGAACTAATCTAGTGCATGTTATACGCTTGTTGCGATGATCAAACCAACACAGTGACTGCTTAGTATTTGTTTCAGTTATCTTCTCTTCTAATAACACCGATCTTCAGGCCATCCCTTTGTCCAGCTTTCAAGAAAAAAACCGTCTTCATGAAAACGATGACCTGGCGTAGACAAATGCAATCGATCACGAAGGAGTTGATCATGGTAGATCGGGTTCGTCTCCCAGGCTGGAGCTGTCGTGACTCACAGAGTCGATGGCTTGAAACTTTAGATGAGATGGCAGCTAAACGAGCCCAGTGGCGTGCATGTTGTCGTTGTTTGGCCGAGTTGTCTGTGAAGTGAGTGCACTTAATGACGCGGGGCAGTGAATGACGTGAGGAAGCTGTCTTGCTGTTGACACCTTACAGCAGTTGTTTGTTTGCAAGGTGTGGGCGCCTTGATGTTGTATGTTTGAATGTAGACGCAGCTATGTTTAGTGACTAGGTCCCCTCTCCTTTCCCTTTTTTTTCTTCTCTCTTCCTATACAGGGTTTATTTCTTTTTGTTCTTCATGGTTGTGTGGCAGTTAAGCATCAGTGTGAACTACTGATGTATTGCTGTCTATGATAATGATGATGTCTTCATCAAGTTGTTGTCCCCGTGATTCCAACAGATGTTGTCGAATGTTTGATACAAAATGCGAAACGATCTACAACAGTATAATTTCCGTTCTGACTATTAACTGATTAGTCGAAAGGTGGCGCACACTCGATTCTCCTTTAAAATTGTGAAACTGTTTGCTTAATTCACCTACTGGCCATGTTGACAACGGAACAGTTTAGGATAATACCCAACTGAAGTTAGATTAATATTACAATAATATACAGACAAATGCCATTGATTTATCTAGCAAAATGCAAATCAGACATTAAAAATTTATTTCCAAACATACTGATAGTTTAAGTCTTCACGTGAGAGGCTCAGCAAAGGTGATAACACTTTTGTCAAAAAATGAGACTGACATGCAAAACATGCGTATAATATTATGGTCACCGCACTCAGTGGTAATGCCTCCTTCCGTGAGGTGTGGCATATATTTTATAGCTCACTTGATAATCTGACACCATGTCCGCTCGAATTGGTCAGTCATATTCGTAACCATTCGCCCATTAGTTCCTTTTCAGTGTCACCTTGGTTCTAGAATTAGATGAGTGTACAGCACCAATTCGCTCGATCTTGATTTGATGCATTCAGTCTAACTGTCGGTCCATTATAACTGAGCAGTCTTGCGACTTTGTTTAGTAAGCGTCGGGTTTATTCGTGATTTGTTCGGTCTCACTTTGTTGAGCAATGAGAAAAGATGTAGGTTTTTAAAAAAATACATTCGGAATCATATACTACGAAAATTTCAGTAACAAAACCGTCCAAAGTGTCACACAAAACAAGGGCTGCTTTCAGGGACTACTTTAAAAAGGAATCGACGCGAAGTCGATGGCTTGAGACGTTAGGTGAGATCGCGGCTAACCGGGCTCATTGGCGTGAATGTTGTCGTTGTTTGTCCGAGTTGTTTGTGAAGTGAGTGCTGGGAATTGAAAGCCGTAAGGAAGTTGTTTTACAGATGACGCTTGACTTTCACTTACAGCTGAGTTATTTGTTCGCAAGGTGCAGACGCCTTGATGTTGTATGTTTGAATATAGATGTAGTTATTTTTAGTGACTAGGTCCCCTCCCCTCTCCTTTTTTCTTCTCTCTTCCTACACAGGACTTGCTTTTTATTCTTCTTCATGGTCGTGTGGCAGTTAAGCATCAATGTGAACCATTGATGTATTGCTGTCTATGATAATGATGATGTCTTCATTAAGTTGTTGTTACAAGGTGTGACACCGCGCCCAGTTTACACCTCACCTGATAATCTGACACCATATCCGCTCGAATTGGTCAGTCATATTCGCAGCCAGTCGCCCATCAGTTATTTCTCAATACCACCTTGATTCGAGAATTTGATGGGTGTACAGCACGAATCCGTTCGATATTGATTTGATGCATTCAGTCTAACTGTCGGTCCATTATAACTGAGCAGTCTTGTGACTGTTTAGTAAGCATCGGGTTTATTCGTGATTTGTTCGGTCTCACTTTGTTGAGCAATGAGAAAAGATGTAGGTTTTTAAAAAAATACATTCGGAATCATATACTACGCAAATGTCAGTAACAGAGCCGTCCAAAGTGTCACATAAAACAAGGGCTGATGTCAAGGAATACGCTGAAAAGAGATCGACGCGAAGTAGATGTTAATTACAAGGTCAACAATATCGCGTCTGTGGTTTGTATGAATTTGTGGAAGGCGTGGTGGAATATTTGTCGTTAAGATTTTTATTTGTGAAAAAGTAACGAACTTTGCCGACATACTTGAAATGCGGAAGTTTAAAACACCTAGAGGGTTGTTTCGTTGTTGGAGGGCCGCTGTTGGTTGAATCCTGTATAACGTAGGCTTGGTCGTTCATATTAATTTACTGCAGGTCTGTGACGAAATACGAGATGTCCCACAGAAGTTAGCTGGCAGCTTTATGTCTATGCTGCTTGATCTATTACTAGATTATAACAATCGTTGATGAAACCGCATTATAATGTCATAATTTTCTACGACTTCCAGGGATATCAGTCGTGATGCTAGTTCCTTGGTTCGTACGCCGAAAGTTTCTCCAGTCTTATGTTAACATGAATCGGAATTCGCGGTAAGCAACAGCGAGTCTGCACGCAAACCTTAATTATTTTTTTACTCACCGTTCACAAGCGGACCTCAACGCAACAAGTAAGGGCGACAAGGAGTATGACGTGAGGAAACCTTTTGCACGACCTCACAACAGCTGCCAAAGAGGACGAATGTCAATGGAAACTTCAGCCGACCTTCAGAATTCAAACAAGCGTCAGACTGATTGAGGGGCGTTCCCAGCGGTAATAGCCAAAACATAGTTCTCCGAGAGAATGTAGTCTACAGTGATGAAGATGACACGGATTCATTATATAGCCACAAGTAAGGCTGCAATACTCACGCCAACACATTAACTTTGATGTTAGTGGTTCGTAGTAAATTTACGTACAAAAGAACGTGAACAGATGCGATAGTACTAATTGAAAAATCGCTGCCTTCCAGAACGAAAGTAAAAAGCAACTTTCGTGGCACAAAGTAAATCTCAGTTCATTAAGTTTCTATTGGTTATCTTATAGACAAGACGCATCAGTAAAATGAAAAAAATACAATTGATGTTGGCGATTCGGCTTTCCCATTGGTCGGCTGTACTCCGCTTGTAGCTGGTTTGTTTTAACGCGTGACGCACTTAAACAACTTGTTTTAACCCAACGCTCGTTATAACAAAATCCAATGCCGGAGCAGCTTGCCGTCCTGATTGGTTCCCACGCTGACACACCAGTCTGCTCGCGTTGTCGACATTGATTGGCCGTAGCCTTTGCGAATCCCTGGTTGACTTCGTATCAATGCGTATGTGCAATCCAAACCTTTTACAATAGTAAGATAACTCTCATGTCGCAAGGAGTTTTAGATTTTGAGGACGTCGAAGGTGACCTCACTATGGTTCCTTGGTTGACAACTGTGAACTTTTACACATACACTACTGCAACCGCACCTTACTAAAATGCAGGCGGGGAATGCAAAATGCAGTCTTGATTCACTCTGTCCAATTGTGTTCATTATTAACCGCGAGTTTTTCTGGGATAGCATAAATTCATGAAGAGTGCAATTAGTCATGTGCACCAAATATAATGCCAACGGACAGCAGCGAGAATTTAAAATGATGGTCTGCTTTTGTTCATCCCTTCGCAATCCAGACTATGAAACCGAAGATCTTCAGACTTCAGATATATGACGGAAAATCAGTAAACTTTTCCACTACGTGTGCTATATTTATAGGTTACAATCACAGAAATATCTGAAGTCGAATGTGACAGCTATTCGCAAAATGGGAGACATGCAACATTTCGGACGTGCACAATAGCGGAGTCCATGTTGGGCAGAATAATGTACAACCTGATTAGGACACATTTTATAAGACTCTTTTATGAGAGGCTATACCTCAAGGATTTTGCGAATGTAATGTCTGAGTGTACACTGTGAAACTTTTACGCCTTACACACCACGTACTACCGGTTTGAACAGCTTTACTTAAGTTTAGGTTGAAAACTTTCAATTATTTATATATTAACTATGAATGAACCCTTTGCCCAAAACCGTGGAATGTAACGGTTCATAGAATATAAAGCTTTTCAGCTTCTGGAAGGTTGTGACTTTTCATAGACCTGAGTGTAATTCGGCAGATTTGATAGCTTAGAACAAATCTAATTGCAAAGAATCTGATCTTCGGGTGGACTTATACCCTCGACAGTAAAAGCATATCGAGATAAAATGCACAGCATGCTCGGAAATTTTACTTGAATGGATTCCATATGACATAGTTGGTTGTTTGGGATGACTTAATCCAGATATATACGGTTTTGCGCACTGAACGACGTGATTGGCTGATAAATGAAATATTTGAAGGGAGGACACGAGTGAAGTCTTCGATATTGGAACACTTCAAAGTGATTATTACCACTAGTGAGTTTTGAGGCACTTGTTATAGATACTACAAATCTTGTCCTGATAATATATTTTCATGTGATCTTATTGATGAACTGCTGAATCCCTGCACACATGAATTCATTGCTGACAGTTGTGTTTCAAATTTTAGCGACTTGTCTAGTCACAACTGTTGATGACAAGTTGGCGTTGAATCATTTTACCGTGTTTTTTGACGTCTGACCTCAACATACGCCTGTTTTTTTTGTGCTGTTTCCTAACGGCGTTTTTACTGAGCTCGCCAGCATTTTAATATTTTCTGTTTTGCCCCGTTTTGTTGACCTTGGTACTCATATACCATCCATGTATAATGGAACATGTGCATGCACTCATGCGAGTCTGACTGAGCCCTACTCCAAGCTGACGTCACTACTTACTACTTATCAGCACCGTGTTTTTCATGACTGCTTATGTGACTTGCTAATTTATCGAACGCAGCCCGCTCCTACTCCCTTACTAGCAAGTAATATATTTAATCGCTTGTATGCTTATTGCTCTTTTTGGTATATGATTAGATGACTTATGTTGTAGTAATACTCATAATAATACTCAATGTTTTGTCCATTGGTAGGAAGATACAACAGTTAGCTTGCAATTAGTCCGTTTCAGCTGCGATGTGTCTGCGGACTCACTGACATCCGGGGTTCTTTGAGACGTTTATGAAAAAATGAGATGCTTTTCTTTAACATTGCAACTCTTTCACTTGATCGTGCTTTCTGATTTCACTTGATTCGAAATTTTCAGGTAGAATTGGTCGATTATTTGCTCCATACTCACAGGCAATGTCAGTTAGCAACGGTTACAAAACATTTTGATCGGAAAGCTGATTTCACGAAAAGTAGAGTAACTCGGATAAAATGATCAACCGTAACACATGAAAACAACAGCGCCTAGCACCACCAACCAGAACTGTTTGCTCTCCACAAAATGTAAAACGCCAAATTTGAAAACAGCCGTTTTCAGGCATTCTCATTGAGCGTCTACGTGTGCTTGAAGTCTGTATGCCTAACATATAGTGACACTTAAAACGGAACAGCTTGACATAAGCAATAATGAGGCAGAACATAATCTGTCATAAAGGAGTATGAATATTACCACAATGACTACCAGTGTCACTTTTATGAAGTCAAGTGCTCGCCTGTGATCAGTTTTAAAACATCAGAGTTTGATCCGCTGTTAAGATTATTTGTGAACATAGAAACCATAGCTTCTGTTGTGTACAATAGGGTGCTTATCTGAAAAGAACTGTTTTTTTTTAAATCAAATTCTCCTATACCGGAAGGGTGCAGGTTTAATGCAGAAGTTCTGCTGTTTCTTGCAATTTCTGGATAAGGCACTGCAGATTCATTGTTTGCTGTCATTAATGGTAAACGTAATATTTTGACAGAAAATTCCTGCAACCCGGCTAAGACCTTTTCAAATAAAACCGTTGATTTACAGCAATGATCATGTATACTAAATACATGCATATACACACTTTTCCATGCTACACATGTCCTATGTAGACTCGCGTTGTGTTTGCTGGAGAAACTTCTAGAAAACTGTGAATTTCGAAACAACTTTATCACTATACCGGATTCGATACCCATGCTGTTAACAGTGCTGGCTCAGGTTAATTCAGAAACGCCCGGAGTTTTTGTAAGTTGGATTTAATATTTACAATCCCCCTTTTGACTGTTAAATACCAACCACCAGAACTTTGAGGTCCTAGAAGCAGACCAGCTCATTAGTAGATTTGAAGCATTTTAAGTATATTACTGTTTTAGTTAGTTTACAAGTACGGAGTATCTTTTATTCGTCTAAAAGTATGCTGGCATCAAGATTTAGCTTTCGTCGGAACTCGACACATACTGTGTAGAAATACAGAACAATAAACGTAAGCGCTCATTTGTAAGCATTGATTGGTCATTCAATTAACCGATACTCGAATAGGCAGTTACTGTAATCCCAGACATCTGTCCATGGCTTTCCACACATGAAAGCGGTAGTGGATTTGTTTCTATCTGATGCGAACCAATAGTGTACTACTCACCGGTTTTTGGAAAAGTTAATTGGTCGGAGGTAAGCGAAGAACACTAAGAATTCCCTTACATTTGACGGGAGACGCAATAAATCTGTACTGAAGTCTGTCATACTGTTGAGTTTTGACACTGGCAGTTCCGAAGTGTGTTACTGCTACTGACTGATGAACTAAAACGATCAAACCGCAAATCTGAAAGTGACATTTCAAATCAATCTGTTCACGTTACCTGTTGAGCGCTGGTGAGCACCTACTGAGTTAATCTGTTCGATTGCTATTAAATTTTGGTCCCATTCTGTCATCAATAGTCCACCCCATTGCATTAATTTATTTCAGTGTATCCAAGTCTCCAAGAGAGATGTTTGTTTATTGATCCAGTTTGTCGCCATCACCTTCCATGTGCAGCCATTCTGCCTGTGACTTACTATACTGCAAAATATACAACTAGAAGTCTTATTTATCTCATATCCTTACAGATTCCGTATCAGAAATGTCATACTGATTAGTTTACTTCTGGCCACCGCACGTCGGTCACATAGTCAGTCACTCACTTGAAGCACATGTCCCTTATGCGTTTATCTCTACTCATTCTTGCTTAATTTACTTCATCTATCAAGTCGTCAAAATTCCCAGTCAACAGTTGTTTATGCTAATTAAGTATAGACAGTACTATTTCAGGCAGATGTGTGCTAAATTAAATGTTCTACTGAATGGTATGAAACTGAATTCATATTACACCCTATAACATTTATTTCACTGGATCATGTTAGTTGAACTTTATTTATGTGGAAATACTGATTTCGATATTTCACGCTAGATCCTCCTGACCTCATTTTACTCAGGGTAGTGAAGACTGGATTTATCGTACTAACGAAGGAAACTCCGAAACCTCTGTACTCAGGACTCTGGTAGATAACGTCTTTCCCACGATGATCAAGGAATCCCTATTGCCTTCTGGCGTTTATGCTGCGGCAGCATTGGCACGAATTTGTACGGAATCCGGAATGCCTGATAAAGTCCGACGATATGGTGGAATTCCAATCCTTTTGTCTTGTCTAAGGTGATTTACATTCTACGTCAGATTCGAACAAGACACACGGTATTAATTTTAATTTTTTCCAACCATTATTGTTTATTGTTCTGGAATTGTTTTTAATGTCATTGGTTCGTGCTAACGACATTTCAAGTGTAACTTACCTTATGTATTGCACACATTTGTAATTATGCACATGAACGTTAAGTGAGAGTTATCTCTCCAAAAAGTCATCAATTTAAAGATAGGAGTGCTTATCAAATTATAGTGGGACAAGTGAACCATGATTTCATTAATGTGTTTACGTTGTTTCGGTAGTGGTTGATTAAGTTATAAAAATTATTGTGCGTTTCATATATTTCGGAAGGTGCGTCGGAGGCAGCCCACAACCCTAGGGCTTGAGCGTCCTCCCATGATCTAAGTCATCTGTGGTGGCAGAAGTGTATCCCTACAGCTTAAGAGTCCAGTTTATAGGATAACTATGATGACAGTAAAATCCACGGCAACGAAACAAGACAGACTAGAATGGTGGATATAAATCACTTCAAGATATTCGACCACTGACGTGCGCAGTCAACCGAACGCATCATGTGGTATCAGCGACCAGATGCCGAGGAGGTCTAGAAGTGGACATTTAGTTAGAGTGGTCAAGCAGATTCATTTGCTCAGTCATCAAAGATGCGAAAGCTTAGTACATGTGTCATATACTGAGGATGTCAGTTAACAACCTACGATGCCGAGTACTCACAGTTAGTGCCACATCCACTCGGCGCAAGGTGAGCAAGTGGTGTTTTATCAACGGAACATGTGGACAGCCGCCAGCAGTTCAGTAACTGCAAGTTGATTCTGTCTGTCAGACTGGGGCTCTTGTAAGTTACAGAATTTGCTGTCAGAGATGCTAGAAAAGATGGCGGTTACTCGGACTCAATGGAGCGAAATTCGTCGATGGCTAGTTGAGTTGTCTGTGAAATGTCAATGCAATTAAGGAACATTACAATGGAAACCGCCTTATTCTCACGTTGTATCGAGTCATTCATTCAAAAACTCTCCTTGATATTACATATTTGAGGTTAGGTACGAAGACCTTGTCAGTATTGATAAATGGATTGAGAATAACACAACGTTATGAGCAAGTTTTGATATTCTACGTTTCAACCACCTCGAGTGGCCTTTCTCAGGAGTGTTGTAATCGAAATGGCATTAACAAAGGAACAGAGGTCACGTGAGATTTGCCGTGGTTAGGTCAATCTGCGCTGCAACTGAATTGGTTGTTCGAATCGTTTGTCCATTAGGTGGGGGTGAAACTGATGTAGATACGAATTGTCGGTCTGGTGTTGTTTATCCATCCTTGCCACACTGCAGATAGGGGTTTGCTATCATTGCGATTAACACAATCAGGTTGTGTGTAAATGGTGAGAGCTTCAGCGCAGCATCGCTCCGCATTGTAAGGCGGACCCTTGTGAATCACTCGAGCTTGATCAGAACGTGCGTGATTCTCCGACAGTGCATGCAATGCGATGGTCGAATCCTTTTTTGGCTTTCGAAGTTGATATGCGTCCTTAAGAAGAAACCTCATGTGCCTCTTATGTTCGGCAACACGTGTTTTCAGTTGTCTGCTTGTCTATCCAATGTAGCTGGTATTGCAATCACCACATTTGACTTCGTAAACACAGTCTGTCTGGTCGCCCATAGAAACTGGACCTTTAGATTGCATCACCAGTCGTTTTAAGGTATTATCTAACCGGAATACGGTTCGTACATCGTATTCAGTCAGGATGGAACGAATTTCTTCAGATGTTTGTTCACGATACGGTATTTGCACAGTAGACTTGAAAGTTTTAATCGTTTTGGTCTCCTCCTTAGTTGACATGCGCATAATTGTGTTCTCAACAAACGTGTTTGTATATTGATTGGCAGCTACCGTGTCATTAATGCTCGGAATTTCTGTTGTTGTGAAACGTTTAGTGCTGTAGATCTTAGTGGCCCTATTGACGAGTGATTTGATGACAGCTGTCTTCATTCCGATTGGATGCGACGAGCTGAGGTTGAGATACCGATCAGAATGAGTCGGTTTTCGGTACAAAGAAACCTGGAATCTATGGTGCTCATCAACTTTCACTAGACAGTCTAGAAAACCAAGTGAACACTTATCGGTTTCAGTTTCCCTTGTGAATACAGTGTCGTTTAATTTTGAGTTAAGAAACTGTGAGAATTGGTCGCGAGCGCTCCGTTTCATGATTACAAATGTGTCATCTACATACTGCCACCAAATTCGTGGAGGGCAGATAAATCCACTCATCGCGTATGTTTCCAGGTATCCGAGGGAAAGATTGGCTATTGCAGATGCGACAGGGGAATCCATAGATATACCACCGGTTTGCTTGTACAATTTTCTGTTAAATGTGAATAAAGTTGAGTGCAGACAAAGTTTAAGACCAGATAAGATTTTAGAAGGTGACAAATTAGTGTGTGCATCAAGAGAGTCGTCACTTTCTAATAACTCTTTAACAACAGCAATGCTAAGTTGTGCTGGTACAATGGTGTAAAGAGAGGTAACATCAAAACTAAGAAAAGTCTCATCGTTACATAATGTCACATGTTGGAGTTTGTCAACAAAATCAAAGGAATCTTTAGCGTTGCTTACCAACTTGTTTTGCAACGGTTTGATAATGCGGCTGATGAACTTGGCCAACTTGTAAGTTGAACTGGTGGTGTAGTCAACAGTAGGTCTTATGGGTATTCATGTTTTATGCACTTTTGGAAGGCCATAAAAACGCGAAGGACGGTTACTCTCAATCCATTTATCAATGACATGTTGAAACACGACGCTAAAACTGTTTGACTTCATTCGTGCAAAATTTGGTGCGGATATCTTACAACCCTGGCAGTAGTTTCACTTCCAAATTCGTACATTATTTTTCTATGGTTGTATTGTTGTAGATTATTGGGAAATCTTGAAATAAAGCGTAAAGTGCACGGCTTGCTCTCCATGGCATCAGTTTATCTAATAATAGGTGAGTTTAAACAATCGCACTATTTCTAGAGTGTATAAACCTGGGGCACTCAACAAACGAATTCTGCTTCCTATTCCACCTGATTTCATCTCAGCAACTGTTGACTCTAGACATCTTGGAGATTTGAGGAAGTTCTGTACAGCTGGTGCATTTCCATCTGTGATAGTCACATTGTCATCGACGGGACATAGCACTTAGAATAATTTCCAAAGTTACTGCTATGTTAGCTCAACTGAGTGAGACTCATTGTGCAAATTCTTGGACGCCTGGGAGTGAATACTTGGTTAATTTACTCTGCGCCAAATCCGCACAGGTCGTGTGATCATCCCATGGGACTGTTCAACCGGCCCACTTGTTGCCATGTCATCCCTGCATTTGAAAACTTCCAGTAAACTAATAACTTTTGTTTGAAATGTGGCCTCCTAATTCATAGCTCATATAGTTTAAACAGAACGGATGAACTTACTATATGATGTCCCCGTTATTCCAAACATGTTTCTCCTTCTAGTATCACCCACGTTGAATACTTCGTTACCAGGATTTAATGAAACCTTCCCGGGGCATTTGTGCTCAACATCCAATGTACTGCTCAAGCGCTAAAACCACTGTGACAATTCCGGACATCAATAGCACGGATATGTAGTCATGGAGTTGTATAATGTATGTTGTAAAACGCTGAAATCTGTGGAAATTTTAGCATTATGATGGGCTTTTCATCGAATCGTCACTGAATCATTTCACGAGGCAATCGAGTAACTTGAGCACTACTCACGAAATGATGTGACTGTTACGACCCCACCTGATAGAGAAAAGACAAGAGCAAACGCAAGACCGCGAGCAGTATCTCTATCACGAACGAACGCAACGATATTGTAAAGCGGTACGAAAACCAAAGCTCAAAAATCGGAACGCAAAACTCGCAACTTAGAACCCCCCAACAAGTAAGGAAAAAGGTGGCCTTCAAAACGAGCTTTATTTGCTGCTCAACCCGAAGGCGAAATAGCGGTTCACAGCAAATGTATTTATAAGTTTGTGGTGGCCTTGGACCTAGAATGCCGAATGGACCAATCAGAAGCGAGCGCAGCTTCTCGGAGGTTCCAGAATTCTGGCGGGCGTTCAAATTCCCAGAAAATGAATAAATCCATTTTCCATGCATATAGGGCTAATTTTGAGGAAAATGCGCCTTTTCCCAACAGTGACTAAGTGTTTAACTGTTATATTTTGGCTGATGGTGCGGCCGATGGCGTGGTGCACGGTGTGACCGTCCCATAAATGTTTAGCCGAGTTTCGAATTCCGGTGATGAAGAGGATACGCATTACCGACGAGTTATAATAAAGCAAAACTTGATTCCAACGCGTCCGTTTAAAAAAGGCTAGTTAAGATATCTGTGCGAGCGAAAAAGCAGAGGTCTTATATTAGTCGTGTTCAATTATGACGATGGTCGCCACGAACATGTGAGTATATACTGTTTATTAAAGACAGAATTAGGAAGAGCAGTGGATCTTATTTGTGCTGAGGTTGAAAACAGATTTGTAGAATTTAGTCAGGACTGAAAACTGTTAGCTATTGTTCGGCTTTGGTCTTTACGGATAGGTTGGGGCTGTCAGCGGGTGTTACCATGCTTATTGTGATTGTCCGCAACACTTTCATGGTTTATTTAAAGCGGATATCGTCCGTCAAGTGGGCTGCGCATTCACGCAATGTCGTTTAGGTGAGCGATAGCTTCCACTGAAACTCTCTTCAATTAAAGTTTGAGAAGAGAAGGGAATTTAATCTACAACTCAGAAATAATTTCAAAATCGTTAGGGATAATTTTCACTGAAGCTTTCTTACTCAACTGAGTAGTTTCGACCAAACTGGTAAACGCACTTAAGCAGATCAAAGTCTACGACAAAATACTAATCGATTGGGAATTGACTGAAACCGCTAGAACTTTGCTGCGGTGTTTCATCATATTGTATGTGTGTGTGAATTAAGTTTTAGAAAATCTTGTGACCACTGCTCAAAAGTGGTTTTATCCATCCTTTCAATGTGTCATTTAGTTCATATCTGTTGACCACAAATATAACGCCCCAGATACATCTGTTAGTTTCGAAAAAGTAACCGATGAGATGCGAACGAAATGTCAGTGTGCAAAACATCTTACACGCTATTATTGGCCTTTTTCAAGTTTATCAGTGGAAACCAGTGTTTCGAACTAATAGTAATCAAACATCTGTTGTTTTTGACCAGTGTACGTCACTTTCTCATAAGCTTGAACCATTAAGTAGTTTTTGTAATCTGGCTGTAAACTAGAAATCGGTCACTACCGTCTAGATGGGGTTGAGGAAACTTTCTTACAAACTGGCAACTACAGTAACCGATACTGAAGTCTACTGGCACTTGTACACTTCATATATATTGGTGTTGATACCCAACTAGGTCAAAACAGCTGTCCGCCAATTAACGAGTGACCACTGCAATCATGCGTGAAAACTAGTGAGTGCAAAACATTCTTTTCGTTTTGTTAACCTTGTTTAATCATTAGGCCACATAGTTGTAGGATGGATAATCTCCTATTCCCTCATTGTCGATCAACGTTTATTAGGGAGCTGACAATCAAAGACCTCCAGGCGTGCACTGCCCGACAATCTGAGAGAACACAGACCATGGATTGGGTACCAGCAGAACCTCTTGGATCTGATTCGGATTCGGTAAGTTCTGTTCACAGCTGATATATACTTCATCATTTGACAACAGCCCATCGTCCAAATTGGTAACTGATTATAATTAAGGATATGCTTTCAGTTAAGCACGTTGGACGGCTTTTACAGCATTGCGTTATCCTTCAGCTTTGTTGATTCAATTAATCTATGACATGCAACGTTAGAGTAGCTGCTGTTCAAACAAGTTCACACAGACATCAGACTCTAAATGTTTTGGCTCGTCAGTCAAAAAAGTGTCCTTGATCTTGTTCTAAAAGTTCCTAAGATAAACATTATCAACTACAGAGTAAAAGTGGCTCCGACGGGACTTCCGTCTTACGGTCTTAAGTCCGAAAAGAAACGAAACTGAACCCCCGCTAGTAGTACCCACTTCAAACCAAAAGATGAGTGAAAGAAGTCGTTCTGTTCTGATCGAAAAAATGTGTAGCACGTCAAGGGACACATGGATCTATTTATACGATACATGATAACTTACAGCTACCGTTAAATTGAAAGGTAGAAGAACAGTTATCAAGAATAGTAATCGAAGTCACCATTCAACTAAAGCGCATGGCGCCTTAAGGGTTGAGTAGATAAAACATTCAAGGGTTTCCGTTAGGCTGCTGTAAAACTTTCCAATCACCCTTATTGGCCGAAATAGTTTACCTTAAAAGGCAGAAAATTCTGGAACACAGTAGTGATCTCTGTCATCTCTCCACCGACGGGTATCGGGTCCAATCGCGGGACTGATTCTGAAAATCCAATTGGATGGGTTTGATAGATGTCCAGTATCTTTTAGTCCGTCACTTCGACGTTAAGGGTCATTCGTATTATGCTTTCTGGGAGTGTAATTTTGTTTCCGTCAAATATTCCGTTCTGGGAGGTCACTCTTCTTTATTAAGTTCACACGCTTCCAGCACCACATCGAACCGACAAGCTGATCCTTCCTAGTTGGACAGTGCACCCCCACTATTTGGGCGTGTCTATTTTATATGTTGTGCACATGAGATTTCATCGATTTTCACGTCATTGATAACTGACTCTTGCCGTTGGACGATTACTCCTTTTTTCCATTTCCTGTGACCTAGAAAACATGAGTATGTGAACAACTTCAACAACTATGAAACATCGAACACGAGCCTCGTGTCTCCGAGTTTACTTCCTTTCCACTTTTACTTAGCCTATTTTCTCGCTTCTTAAACCAAAGCATAGTCTTCAGTTTTCTGTTAGACATACGTTCTGCTGGTGTATTTCTTCCTGGGGTGCTCAAATTTGGGGTTGTCCGGTGATTGACCAGAAAGCTTTGCAGGACATGATTTGTGCCCCCCACCCCTCAGGCCTTCAGTAACGCTCGTTCAGAAGCGTCGACGAACCTTTCGGCTCACCTGTGGTGGTGCACTGGAGGTTGCGTATATCTGGTGCCAAACGCTAATAGTAGTTTTGGAAGACGGAGAAGGTGAACTGGAAACCGTTATCTGCGATCGATTTCTCTTGCAGTCGTCCATCGACGTCGGGCCATTTACTATGGACATTGATGATCTCCAAATTTATCTACCCTTTGTCAGTCCCCCAGAATCCACATAAAGGCTCTGGCAGGGTCTACAAACCACTGATTAAGGGTGTAGTTAACATTTACAGGGTTTTGAACAGTCAGACAATACGATTTGTCATTTTCATATTGTTATTCAACCTGCTGATTCATGCGTGTCCAGAAGGTAAAGGTGCAGGCCAATGATTTCATTTGACTGATTCTTGGGTGCCCACTATGGAGTTGTGTGAATATCTGTCACTGGAGAGCTTCACATACTTCTATTCTTTGGAAAAACATGATGCATCCATGCATGAGTGTTTAAATTTCTTAACGGCAGAAGTGCTTCCATGAATCGTCATTCAGGTCTGCGAGTGATCACACTGTACGGGTTCAAGTTGTCACTTGCTTCAAAGTAAGAGAAAAATTAACATCAGATTCGATTACGTCTGCTGCTGTGACTGTATCCTCGTCGCTCGGTTTTGTGATCCGATGAGGCTGGGTAAAGCGTCATCCTGACTGAATTTTGTTGTAAAACAGTAGTGTACTGATTTGTTATAGGCAGCAGGTAGTGTTATTCATCTTTGAAGACAAGTTGAAGTGCAAGCCTGCATTCTTCTCTTTGACTTCGAACGCTGCAAGTAAGGTATTGTGGCCCGCCAACTGGGGAGAATGTTGCCCGTACAATAACTTGTGTAACTTTCTCACCACAAGAATGATTGCGAGGTACCCATTTTTGATCTGGTTGCAGGTCCTCCCAGGGGTCGCGAATGAGCTGACTACATGGGCCGTTGCCTCCTCTTCTCCATATGGAAACATGTGGGATGTCACGAGTTAGGAGTATCACAGCATGGTGTATCAATAGAAGACCTGAAGTCATCAGGGCCCACCTCCATTCCCACCCAAACTTCTTGGAGAGCAGGCAGCCCATTAGAGCTTGGATTTAGTGGAATTCCGGGAAGAAGGTGCTGTAGTGAATAGCTAATCGCAAGAACGACCATATAGTTGGTACGCCCTTTATGGGTTATATATTCTGAATATGCTGCATGTTAATTGGGTTACGTCATCTGCCACACTTGCCCACGGTGAATCCAACATACTTAATATTGTTCATCCTGAAGCTGCATTTGCAGACGCGAAATGGAAGGCTTCAGTCAAGTGAGCAAAAGCCAAGTTCAGCTTACTTTCTATACCATAACATCTAGGTACGTGATGGCACTGAGAATATCACGAACGTCACCACTTGTTGGAAGAGGGCTTAGGCAGTCTTCGTATCAAATGATAGACAGTTGGGTAAGAAAAGTCATTCATGAATATCGACTTAGGAGGCAGTCTACGTTTTAAACTGATGAATTAATGGATGGCGAGGGTTCAATGACGATTTACGAGTGAGAACGTTTCTGTTGCTTGCTTCTGAAGGCTTGATAGTAAAAACGACTTGTTTCTTAGCACAAAACCGCTCCAATCCCGATTCCCACTTGCACACGTGTGCTGTAGCTGGCAAAAATATTCTTGACGTCATCACGCGTGACTTCTTTGGAGATGCCACAGCCATGCAGGTATTATTCGCCTGAATACTGCTATCGGCAGTCATTTCGCAATCTCTCTGTTGCCCAGTAAACTGAACAAATTTTCTGTTGAGCAAAATGTGTAGTTGATGCCTGCGTAGCTGGGGTCCTCATAATTACTCCAATCGCTGATTGGAAACGCCATCCGAGATGGCAATTCTCCTTAGTCGATGGCGTATCTGCATTCGTACTGCTTCTAGTTCTTCCGTCTAGTCTTTATTACTACTGTTACTGTTATTATTTTAACCTTTCCAGTAACATTTTATACTTCCAGAGTACCCCACGTCACTATTAAGTTGAGTGGCAGCCTGAGCCACATTGCGATTCAAGACCGTTGTGATGATGATGATGACATCGATACAACTTAGATTACTCTCATTTGTATTTCACTAGAATTAATCTGATAGTGAGAAGATATCAAATAAAGGTTAGAAAACCCATAATTAACTCTTCTACCCTACGTCAGAATTCACGTCTGCAGACATTGGGATAGAATGAATCCTTACTATATAGTTTTTGATAGCAAAAATAATCGTGGAACTGGTTTGACTTCATGAGTTTCATTTCTCAGCAAAAAGATAGCTGCTAGACAGTTCCAGTCGATTAGTTGAAAGCAGGCAATGTTGGGTGAGTTTGCTTATTTAGGATTTTGATTTTGGTTCACAACGTTTTCATTTTTACTATGATAACTCTAATGTTGTTTGACGAATTACAAAAAGTCGACTGAATGTATAGTGTTTTCAGTGTGTCCGTAATATGATAATGATGTACAAGTGACGTTACAAAAACGGACGTCCATTCAACGTTTAGAAAACATCTCGATTAAAACATGAGGATTTTTACGTCAGCTCGAAAATATGCACTAATATTTCGTTATAATCGCCTTCGTAATCTCAGAAGTTACGACTGACAAGCTGACCAGTACGGACTGTGAAGAATGGGAGTTATGCTGATTCGTCTAATGTCCATTTAATAACCCCATAACCTACGGAGTATTATATATGTAGATGTAGGATATTATAATGTTTTCCAAAATAAAGACCAAATGGACTATGAGTTCTCGCTGGCGTGTAGAATTTTGCAACCAGATGGTCTCATTGACCACCAGGAGAGTGGTGGACAGCTGGTTAGGCTACAATATGCCGCCTACTCATGAACTGTAGGTGCGATTCTCATGCGTGCTTGATGCTATTGTGACCAAATCAGGTCAAAACAACTGTCCACCCCTCAACAGATGATTACTAGGACCAGCTGTTTGCAAAACCTTTTCGCAAACCCGTTTTGGGACTGTCCTTGATGCTTACCTTTTTGCGGGTCGACCATAAAACGGCTGATCGATTTCAGCCGATGAACGATAGGTACCATAACAGCTAAGGAAGTGAAGTATGGGTTAGTAGGATGGCACAATGTACTACATGAGTTCGTCTCGCAAACTTGCATCAGTCGTAGGCGTATGACTAGCATAAAAACAAACAACGGATCTTGAGTGAAACACTTGAAGTGATCCGGATCGTGAGTGGTTCTCGCAGCCGAACCCTGCGACAAGCAAAGTTGACGGTCACTTGATCTTTGGCTACTGACTGGTGATCAATAAGGCTTTACAGTATTCAAAAGCCTGTGGGCTGTGGAGACCCATCAGGACAGTAAACAATAGGACACTACTGGTTGATGGGTTCTTCGCCACGGTATTTACATCTTTTCATGATCATCGAGTGTCACTCATTGGTGAATATACGAAATAGAGCAGTCGACAACATAGTTTCCACTGTAAGACGAGGTAAACCTCTGCACACAGACTTCGACTGATCAATCTCATCATTATCAAATTGAACCATATGGTCATTCTGTATGGGCAATACTGACAGCGTAGGTTGGTGCGTTACGCCTCTATAGTTCAACTCATGAGCTTTGTGATCTCCAAGGACCAACTTACATTTTCTGGGCGACTAAATAGCAGCCCGGACCTGGATTGAATTACGATCACCTCGAGTTCTCGTAATGCCATCCTTCAGTCGCCCACCTTTGTGTCTCCACACACAACCCCCTCTTCATTTGATCTCCACTGTCGTAATCGTCACCCACCAAGCCGCCGTGACCATTTCAATCGATCCTCAAGACTTGGGATTTTGGCTGTTTGCTTGCGAAGCCCGAGGGCATTGTATTGAATCGAGTGACATTGGGACCGTTTGACCAGTAGTTACTTAACAGGTCGGTGCATAGAACTAAACAACAATAACTTCACAGGCGAAAATCGTATTTAGTGTGAGGTCAAGGGCGCAATGGTAAACATGGTTGCTTCATGAAAGCTTGACCGGGGTTCATATCCCGGTAGTGGCAAGGATATGCACTACTGACGAGCTCTAATGAGAGCGCAACTCGAGTCTAGTGCTTATTTTCGAAAGGGATCGATTGGAACGTGTATGGGAACGCGAGAGCTACGATCAATTGTGGGTGATGTTTAACTTGAAACAATAACCTTGACGATAGCCACAATAACAAGCAATATCATTCACCTTGGCTAAGTGAATTCCTAACCACTGCGGATGTAAAGGTGCAAACAATGGCGAATGAAAACGGTGCTTTTCGCATGCATGTTCCGAGCAGGATAGCAAATGCCAAATATCTTGTGAAGTCTTTTTGTCTAACCGTGTACTTGATGAGTCCAAGTCGGAAAATCCGAAGTGTGTAGTGTGTGTAAATAAAAGTGCGTCAAACGAGCATGCTGGAAAAGGGCTCGCAGCATTCGGCAACTGTCTGTTCTCAATCTTATCTTTTTTACCAAATTATTGTGCAAATTTAACAAGTTATTGAAGAAAAAATGTTTCTTTCTAAATTCATTGGTAATTCAACATTATGTTGTGAAATTTTTGTGTCTTTAGCAGCCGGATTTGAAGAGGATCAGTCAATTAGTCTTCAGTTCCGGTAAGTCGAAAATACCTGTTATTTTGATTATTCGATGGCCACTTAGTGTCTTCTTTTAAGACGATCCGATAAGATGAGGCTTGTTCACACTCAGATGTTTAGATATGATAGCTCGATTGCGTCTAGTGTTCGAACACCTATACAGTAGCCAAAGTAGACACGGGGTCGTGAGCTGGATTTCAAATCTTGATCGTTGCAACGGTGTGTGACACTAACAAGTTCCAACAAAGAAACCCTAGCCTAGCACTACTTTTCAAAAATGTTTGACTGAAATGTCCGTAAATAAAAAAGGTGCAGTCAGTTTTGAGTAGTGTTCAACTCGCATCAGCCAACTGTCGGCTACTTGTCAGTAAGGCCTTAGTAGCGTGAAAGAAATAGAAGGTAGGGAGAAGAAGTGAAGAGCTGTGACGTTCTACTGGCGGTTCGTTGTCTAATCCAGCAGCGTTCAGACTGTACACGGTCTACATTCGACTAGTATACACACACATTCCCGCCGCACCCGTATATGGTCCCTATGTTACCATATGTGCACTTTATTAGTAGGTAACGAGGGACTAGATTAAAATAACCCGAAATTAACTCACATTTGATCACAGCACTGGTATCCAGCTAGACGTAAGTTGAAAAGAAGCATTACATCATAGTTTTGTTCTTGTTAAAATTTGTAACTGACACATTCACTCGAATCCAATCGGTAACCTCAACATTACTCACAAAAGAGTGTGACTCAACGTTTGTCTATATTAATTCAATCACATCCAATGTAAAGTCAGTGGCTAGTTGTTCGAACCCGTTTTTTTGCCACTGGGCTTTCCAGCATGACTATCCGTGTCATATGAATGCTTAAGATAGATGAGATGCAGAAAAGGTTAAAAGCACTAATAATCAATAATTATGATCAATAACGGTTACTGCAGTTTTCCTTGTTCACTATCAATACCATACATCAGATTTATTTCCAAAACACTTGTTAATTACATACATACACCGGAATGGTTTTGAGCCATCATTCATCTCTACCCAGAATAAGGTCAATACAAGTGTAATCCACTGATTAAAGGGATATGGAACTTATAGTCAGACAGTAAGACAGAGGAGAAAGATACAAGAACTTTAATGTTTCCGGTGACTTGTCTTGACAATGTCTTTTCAAAAACCGATAAGGATAACCACGTCAGAACTTGTTTAAAAACAGATCCTTCTTCAGATCATATGAAGTCCAGTGTTACGGAATCACACTAGCGTCGAATGAAGACCATAGCACGCTTTGCAGTTGTCCAGCGGAAGATATCGTTCAATGCTACTCTCTGATATACATCCCATGCTTAGCTATCAACAAGACTGGACATTCTACTAACGAGGTCTATGAAACTGAATGAAACAGTTTGTTGCATGAAAATATAACAGAGACCATTCGATAATTTACACTGGGTTTTCCTCTGAAGTAACTAAATTTAGTTAGTCATTATTCTAAGGAAAGTACACTTCAGCTTCTCACATCCACAAACGTGTCATTTGCTGTCCTGGTGCATAATACAAAACCGTTTTTCAAGCTGGCGATGCCGCGTCACATTATAATACTTCTGTAAATCGTAGTTTCTGTTTCACAATGTTAAATACTGAGATTGGTGAAGATGTGGTCTTCATTTAAAAATCATCAGGAGACTGGGGAGTATAATCTCACAAGAAACTTACGTAAAATCGAATGACGTTTACAAAATCGTAACAAACTGAAAAAATAACTCTCGCAAGGATGGTAGTAAAGGGTTGTTCGAATAGTAACAGTTGTGGTAAACAGCATTTAGGGACCAAGAGAAAGAAAGAGAATGTTATTCGCGGTTTCTGCTGATCGACGTGGGCCTGTAACTAGTCCGTGCCCATTTCCGCGTTTTAATTGTTCCTTGATCATTAGTGTTCCTATTATCAAAACTGTCATCCATTGCACCTTGTGGTTCCGCAGGTAACATAACAATAATTATTTCATGCACAGTTAAACAAGATACTGTTACCCACATCAAAAGTAAAATCCGACCAACTCAAATTACTAGGGTTTCTGGACTTATTGATTGATTGTTGCAGCATTAATCTCATGGCACATCACTCCGTTTTTAGTTGTTCTATAGAATACTTGCCAGGCTGTTTCAATGTCTACCTCATGAACTGGTCACCTTCTAAATGAAGTGTGAGTACACACTGTTCGAATAACTTAAACAAACTAGATGGCTCTATCCTCTCTGACACAAGGTGTCTGGTCTTAGTTCGATTAAGCTGGCTTAAAGTAATGACTGGATGGACTGATCTCGTCAGCAGATCCACTTTAAGATTGCAACTACCTCCTTCCTTTCATCCACAGCAGCTATTTTGTGCGAACTGGGTAGTGGAGTCGAATCCTGTCCATACACTGGCCGCCCACTGCTTTTCCACAAATAAATACGTACTAATTCGGGTATACAACAGTAGAGCGATTAATGCGACCGATACAGGCTTGTCACAAAAAGAGTTACGTAGTCCAGAATGAGGATAGAACAGAAATCAACGTAATCCAACAAAAGATTTCCATTGAGAATGGCTTCGGCCAAGGACTCTTTCTCAGATGCAGATCATTGTAACAACTGCACCTCTTCACACCTCACGGGGTTTATCCACCTGAAATATCCGCATGTAACCGTCTTGGTGCACCGGGTGACCGCTTCACTCTGTGACCGCCAATTACTACAATGAGCACTGCGACCTACTCAACCATCGTACACAGGTAGCACCATAAAAAACCGAATGGTATTGACGGTCTAAAATCAAGGAGAAACTCACGTCGGGTTTCTTTGATCCCGAGACACGCCAGGCGGAGATATGTGACGATCACTTATTGTGTGGTTTGTTTTCAAGACTTAGCTCGATAATCCTTCTAGAGGTTTTACGCGTTTAGTTCATTTGTACTGGCTAAGTTCACTGCCGAGGCTTGCTCATTGTCCATCAGAATGGACTGAGCACGCAGAAGTCGGGTATTAGCATGCGCATTTCTTTCGGCATATCTTTTCCAACACACCGGTATCACTTTGTGACCTGAGACGTCATCCTCGTCATCTTCTTTAGCGTTAAATCTTACCAGGAAGTACTCTGATTGGAACTACCTCTGGTACTTAGAGGGGTCTAAAAAAACAGCGGAGCAACAAATTAGTACAAAGAAGAAGAGGAGAAAAATACCTGTACGGAACAACGGAACTCTTTAAAATAAGATTGGAAAAGAAGCATACAAACTGGCAATTCATAGTGGACTGTGTCCATCCACGCTAACGGGAAGCAAAATAAATGGTATCCACGGGGACAACCGTCCTGCGTATACAGGTTTGTTACTGACTGTGACATCCTACTAAGTCCGACAGCGTTTCACATAAGCAGTGTGGTTGCCTGCTATCTCATTAACCGGACAGACAATACCTACCAACCTTGCTGAGTAAAGCGGTCGGAACTTTCGTAGCTCGTGATCACCGTACCTGGTCGTCTTGTGGCATCCTGCAACAATCAGCGGGCAAACTAAGCACTGCTCTGTGCGGCAAAGTCTCTGCCGGTGTTTGGGGTAAGTGACCCAACCGTTGTCGTTCACGGGTCTGTACATTGCCCAGACATGTTTTAATGTACTATCGCATTGCTTACGCAGTCGGCCCATTTGATTCTAGCTAACCGTCGGAGACAGTGGTGGTAGAGTATCGAAAATCTTTGTGCACCTCCCACACCGACGAGAGCACACAGTCTTTCTGAATCGACTAGTGGCCGTCTGTACGACGCCACAAGAGACGAAGATTGGCCAATGCAGTATGGACTCTTGAGTCAAGTATAATGGCTAGCAGTTGGACTGGAAGGTGCGTTGTAGGTTGACGATTAGACTAACTAAATCGGAATCGACCCTCTGATCCTTGAAACAGACTGTGTCTATCACGTTTGGAATCCGACTGGCGCAAACATGTTCCACCCTGCTTAGTGACGGTAACCGTTGGGTGAGAGATCCTGGTAATGTCTGGGTTAAACGTACGAAGATGAGCCGCATCTTAAAGAAGTGACCAATTCAGAATCAACAACTTGTACAAAAGAGTGAAATTTTGAGAGTCTTGCGATCAATGGTAACTAGTAGAAGAATTAGTTTATATCACCTGAACATTGCTCACATATGTCTGCATCTTTCGCATTTCCATAGACATTTCAGTCAAACCCACCAAAGAAGATGCACTAGATTGGATTTTCGCTCTTGTTAGAACTCGTCTGTACCAAACATCTTAGCCCGGGCCAGAATTTGAACTCTGGACACGCTTTTATAACGCAACCAGTTTAGCGACCGCATCACTGGTCCCATATTAGGTTATGCTAAATTATCACATGTGGACGTTTAGCTTGTGAGTAACGACCAGACTGCTTGATTCCTTCAACCGCAGACATATTGCACATTCCAAGGTATGAACGCACATGCTGCCGAGCAAAAGATTTTCACTAACACATGTCGCTGCATACCCTTGGAGAATCGAATTCAAGTCAGGAACGAAAACTGGATCGCCATATACACCGATCGCAACTTATTGTTATTGGCGATTCTCAGAGCCAACCGGCGAACACACTTCGATGGTATCTGCTCACATGCAGTAGTCCTTCTCCATCAGGGTCTGAGCAGAAACTCTGGTATAGTTTTCAAAGCACTGTCTACTTGCTTCTTGAGGGTGATGGCAACCCAACCTCATCAAGTGAGGTGGGTTCAAAAATAACGAAATTGATCTTTAAGCCCAAGTGCCTCGATCGACGGATTCGGGGGCAAACTGAAATCTTGTGTAGTACCATGAGCTCGGTTCATATGCCAGCATCGACTACTTGATGGATTGACTTTTCTCAATCTGTCAACATCACGGCGACCCCAGGTGCAACTTTGATATGTTCCTCAAGCGTCTCTCATTCTCCACAAACGGACTAAAGATTTCACCGTGAGCAATCGCGTCACAGGTTGCACGGTCAAATGGGATATCGACCGTGCAGTCAGTAGGTGGTATATCTTCGTCCACCGTCTTAATGAACAGCGATGCCGATAGGGGTTTCCCTTGTTGAACGCTGGTGTGTGTCCACTGTTCTACTACTTGGTATAGTCATAACATTCATGCTAACAAAGGTCGATGGATGCAATAGATGGTCCTCGGAGCTCGATCGCTTAACTCAGTGTACATCTGTATCATAAAATTACGAGCCAAATGCTGTGGATAAGTCGATAGACATTAAACCGAAATCTGGGGAAGGGGATGGTGTGTATTCTAAAGTAAGCAACCCGGTATGCTGGTTACCAAGGCGACATCACAGCACTAGAGAAGACCAAGTTGTAGGAGTTGGTGACCGAACGTGATGTACGAACTGGTCGCAGGTATACGATGGAAGCCAGGCACCAATATCGAGGATACGTTGATAAGACAGCAGCAAAAAGTACTCAGACTACACAGCCTACACAACGAGACCGAATATTGACGTGATGTGACGATTTGCGCATCTTTATGATCTACTGAACTAAACTGGACGGTGTGGCCACCACACCGATGGAGTCGCTCATACCAGGCAGGCCAATAAGTAAAGTTCTGACAAACCATAGTCTCCTGGTCCTCTATTTTGGGGGGTTGGAAGAAGATTGGCATCTTCTTCCGAAAAATGCACTAGTTCTTGCACACTGCCACATACTAGCTGTCTTGCGGTACAGGCTTTTGGGCCAAATGCTTTGGTTGAGAACCCAAATCGTTCTCCTGTCTAGGTCTGGGCGTCCTGACAGTATCTCAGCCCACACACGATGTGGCAGTTAAGCATCAGTGTGAACCAGTGATGTATTGCTATCAATGATGGTGATGGTGATGATGAGATGCTTACTACCAGAACGAGCCTATGCCGTAGGCTCAAGTACTCTAAATTCTTATCTCCTGACGTTGGTTGGGTTGCAACGGTACGATCTGGTCCAGTAACAGTCTCAGTGGGCGCACGTACGTGCATTCCGGTCTTTCACCGGATCGACTGGTCAAACCCGAAAACAGTCTGCGTTTTCGACATGCCTCATGGGATGAGGACAAAAGGCAGATTTCTTAAATAGATGTTTTGGTGTAAAACTGATGACGTTAGAATGAAGACCCCGATCATTCAGGTGGACCAGACGTTAGTAGTCAAACCTGACCGCAAGGGTCGCGCTGTTTCTTGTATTTCATGGTTTCGGAGGTATCTCTCAACCTAACTTTGGATGTTCCTGGAGGTGATGAATGGTGCGTCGGGAACGGTTTCCACCTGGAAATGTATAACCGCATGAAAATTCACAGTCAGAGTTTTGTCAGCCTTATCAAAAATGACTGTCGATGGCACCAAAGCGAAGCAAATGGCCAAACTTCCCTAGAATTAAGGGTGAAACCGGTTGAATATAGCCACGCGGTGCTCAGAGTAGGTTCATTTAAGGCGAGTGAGTGCACTGGAAACTACCAACATCCACAAAGTAGGGCCTTGTTATTTCCCAAAACGATCTATCAGCTGTATTCATCACTCACGATATCCAACTCTCAATGAGCAAGCTAACCGTCCGTACACTGATCACTTGTCATCATATCCAAACCCAAGCCAAGGTGATGAAATTCGGTTTTGTAATCAGTCGGTCGACAGTTGTCACGTAGCGGAAGTGATTGAATTGCGTTAGACGAAACCGAGGCTTTTTAAAATCAAGTTCAGGGTCCTCTTTAGAATATTCCCGTTTCTGATGATCAGTGTCTTCGGTTCGTGGATAGAATGGTTTTTTATGTCAGAGTTCGACTGACTGGCGAAAACACAAGTTGTTTAAAGGTAATCAATTTCTGACTTAATCCGTGGGTTTGTGCCCCGGATTGAAGACCCGATGTTTTATTATGGATTATCTGAACGTTGCAACCGGTAGAAAACCTATTTATTGTGTAGCCTGCCCCAGCTGAGAGTTATCAGCCTCTTCGCCCGAGCGCACACCAAATCCCTAGTGATTACTGTTTAGAAACACGGGTCTCAGTTCATTCATACTTGATAGAGTCAATGTTATTCCCACCGTCATATTGTCATAGCTAATCACATTTTGTCTGCATCAAATACTCCTAAGCAAATCACTGGCTCATCCGATCTGTCAGTTCCTGAATCATAACTGAAATGCCACCGACAAAAGCATAAGTAGCAATTTTCCATAAGTTTGTTCTGAAAATATAAACTGGTAATCATTCTTGAGTCCACTACAATAAATTTCATAGTTGATTGTTTTTTGCGCCTTCCTACACCCCAATTCAGCAGTGTGTAGTACACTCGGTGAGTTGGCTTTCGAAGAGTTCAGTGCGCAGCTCATCGTTCAGAGCAACGGAGTTCATCTGATTGGAAGACAACTACTTTTAGTCGTGCGTATGGCACCACAGTCAACTGTTCTGAGCAACGCCGAGTCACGTGACAAAGGGGAGCCTTGCAATATGGAGGGAAATTCGGGAAATGTTGATAGACCAAAAGGTCTATCCGTGATGGGTCCGGAAAACTGCTCCCTCGTCAATTGTATTAGAAATTTACTGGTAGGTGTTTTTTGCTTGGAGGTATCACAAAGTTTATAATGCCTCCTCAAACCGACACTCTATGACTGGTTTCGTCCTTGTTTGCTTCTGAATGAGGGACCGAACCGGTTGCCCTTCGTGCGCTCGTCCATCACTTCCGTGTGATTCGCTTGCGATGGGGAAATCTGTGTATAATTGATTTACAACTATAATTCGGTTGTCGCAAATTTTTCTCCTTCTAAATACTATGCGAGCAGCCACCCGGTCAGGATTACAGATGTATATAAGTTTGTTACTAATGAAATACTCGCATTTATGTCACCAGGCAATGGGCATAACTAGCTATGTTGTAAATCAACATGCTTCATTCGTTTATTGCAGCATACTTCATATCCCGCAACTGTTTTTCTTATGACCCTGGGGGATTTGGTTCTTCAACGAAGATACGTAATGCAAATAGCGTGGTTCCTCGCAAATCATCTCACAGAAGGAGATGTTTCTTCAACGCACACAAAGCAGTTGTCGGTCAGGTCCATTCAAATACATAACAGAGGACTGTTGCAAGTGATAAATAAAACCTAGCTCATGCTGAACAGTTTCAATTTGGCTGCGTTTTGTGATCAAGCGGACTGGTGTGATTACTTTAACTCTGCATCCATGGCTCTCTGGAGCTGAATTGGGTTTGAGTGGCATACAGCAACCACTGATTCGTAGATGCTTGTTCGCCATTTTCTTCCTCTTTTTTCTCCGAGTTTTTACAACCGCGGCTTCTGATGAACAAATAGATACACTAATTCTCCTTTAGAAATCAATTTCGAGGAGAACAAAAGACGATCACTGTTCGGTAATGATCTCTTCCTTCTTGCGAAGGTGGACCAAGCGTTTCATATCAGACAAAGTTGTCGTTTATTAATCGTCTTTGTGCAACACCAAATATATTTGTTTCTCCTCAACCACCGTCATTCCAGTCATATCTGAGTTACAACGCATAATTGCCTAATTTTAAGACAACCAATGTGCCCAACTTTTTAAAATTATTTACAACATAAAGCTGGATATGCAGCTATGTCATACCTTTCGAATATCTCATGAAGTCGTATCATTTGAACAGATGAACTGAGTTTCACTTTGCCTCATCGTGAAGGAAGACACTGTAGTTGAAGAATGAACGGCCACGCACCCGCGAAACCATTCAGTCACACGTAATCATCGCTGAGTAGGATTGTTGTCCACCAGTATGTTCCTGTGTGGGACGAATTAGGTTGTGTGCGTGATGCGTTGGCGATATCAGTTCACTTGAAATTTGAGGACAATTTAGGCCGCAGGTCGTTCACACTCCTTAGCAACGTTATCAGCAGAATAAAATGGTAAATATTTGGACTGTGCTGACAGGTGGGAATTAGAACTAATGAGTTGTTTAGTAAAAGTGTACCAAGGTGTCACAAAAATCTACTCCACTGACATTCGTGCTTTTTACATGATTTTTTAACCTGATTGCCACTAGATATAATTTGATTTGAGGTGTGTTATGTGTGAACAGCAGTTTATTTCCGACGTATCCTTACATTGTAAACCCTCACCTTGACTGTTTTTCATCTTTCCTATCGTAATGCGTACAGTTTCAAGTGTTTCGCACCCTCAAGCGTCTGTACCGGTTTGAACGAAGTCGTCGATTGATCAAATCCCTATTGCCCGCCTCGTTACTTGCTGAGCTCGTGGAACTGGAGGGATTTAGACCAGACATGAGAGATTACTATCTGTTGCTGGATAGATTTGAGGGATTAACAGTAAGTCGGTAACCAAAAGTTCATTACTCTGAAGTTTTGCTTTTTCTTGACAAAGTCTCTAGACTGGACTTAACAGACGGCTTTACAAACTCTAGCTATTAAAAAATGAGCTCTATTTTAATATAAGTAAATGATGTGCACCGTATGCTTTTAAGTAAAGTGTTCTGTCTGCCCAAATGTGAAAATAGCTCAAAGGCAAGCAACTATCACATTCAGACTCAACAAATTATTCATTTCAAATGTGGTTTTAGAAATACGGTTAGTGATCAGGGGAAATAGTCTTCTTCATCATCATCATAAACAGCAAGTTGGAGTTTCTCGAACGACTACACTAGAATCTGTACCTATGACACATACATTGTATAGCAGCTGAGTTGATAAGTCTTTTATTCAGAAATTTTGGTCAGATTTATTTGCATCTTTATAATTCCAGAGGGTCAGAGCAGAGAACATATAAAAATACTTACAATTAGATGATGACTAATCAACGTCCGATTTGTGCAGATTATTTTATTGGCTTGAACAAAGATCAAGCACATTTAAGTTTTTTGTTTTCGTAAACGGATGCACGTTGCATGAAGCATTTGTGGCTGTTTGCGTAACTTCTGAAGGAATTCCGTGGATGAACAACTCAGTAAATCTTCACCTGTTAACTTTGTATACTACCAACTCCCAGCAATCTTTCCACCACTAAGAAGTGTGATGTCCACTGCGTCAAGTCGTTTTGACTTCGTTTCGGGCAGGCAAAGCCTAGCGCAGTTGGACATGCGAACACGTATCCGTTCACACTCACTCATCTGTATCCAGTTGAAGCCGGTCGAACATACCTGACCTACACGGATGACAACTGCCTCAGCGATCTGACCACGACTTGATTTGTTCAGTTCATTGTAACATAACGCGTCAGCCTGGTTCGTAAACTGGATGACAGCGGTCTGTACAGTGCCACGCTAATCGGTTTGCATAATTGCACTGACAATAAATATCTGTTGCTTCACTGAACTTTTCATCATCAACATAATAGATCCAATTGTTTTAAGTCGAGCATCACTCACAGTTAATCGTAGTTTTCGCTTTCCCACAGACTTTCCGGTCAACCCGTTTTTAAGAGAAGTAGTAGGTTCGAGTTCCCCTCTCATCAGAGCTCGTCAGTAGAGGGCATATCCTTGCCACAGCCAGGATTTGAACTCCGACCACGTTTTCATGAGACAACTGTGTTGACCACTACGCTATTGACTTCAGATTGGGTGCGAGTGAATCTTCATATGTAACAGTATGACAATTCTCGAGAATTGGGTTACGGTTTTTGGTTCCCGTAGGTATCACTAGGAGCCACTACACTCTGATGTTAAATCTCGTTTACTAACTTCAGTGTTCTTTCTCATTCAGGATGATGAGCGCTGTCGCATCATAGACGGAATATCTGCCTGCGACTTGAACAAGCCACCGACCCATTTAATCCGGGACTACGCCATCCTGGAATTACTTGGAAGTGGAGCATTCGGACATGTGTACAAAGCTCGGAAAAACGTCGATATACCATCGCAAACAGTTTATGCGGTAAAAGAGGTATGGCTTCTTTTTTTTCCATGCTAACCATTAGGCTTGGAGCCACTCATTTAGGAGAGAGACTGGGAACACTGTTTCATCCACTGTCCAAACGTCACCAGACTGTCGTCTTTTGGCACAGACGGTTAAATCCGCTCGGATTACTCAGCTCACACATATTAGTCAATTCCTTTTCCAATTGAAGATATCTCGATTCCGCGTGTCTTGATGTCAATTTAAGATGTGCCAAGTGACCGGATCCAGGCGAACTAACTTTGTCTATTCTCTGCACCTGATGAGACTGCGTCCTTTCACTTTGTAAAAACCAACCACTCTCTGTCTTTTTGGCCTATCTATGTGGAAATTAGCCATACAACCTTGTTCGTCTTCAAAACTCACCTATCCCTGTCGGGGCATCTTAAATTGACATCGAGACAAGCGAAAGTGACATCCACACGTCTAAAACTGTGAAATGTGTAGGTATTAACTAGGCTATTTTCCGGCTTACTTTCGGCTAGCCAGTGCTCACATTCAGTTACATTCAGAATAAATTTATATTGTCTCTCCCCTCAACAACAATATCACTAATAAGCTTTGGTGTGTTTACCCTTGGTTTCAATAAGCTTTTGAAACGCAATAGACATCCGAAGCAATAAGTATGGTTACGTCACGATCAGAGCTCTAATTTGCACAGTGTTAAAGATGCTGTCTACCGGCCTGATAACATCCAGTTCAAGTATAATCTAGTGTGACGCATAAATGAACACACTTATGATGTAAAAGCTCACAAGTTGTTTATGAACGTATTATAGACAATAAGGTTGAAAGATGGCAGTTGTACGCAACATACTGTTTTGTTCCGATTAGCGAGATGAGCATTTATCAGCCGCTGACAAACAGTAGAGCAGTTCGGTTGATGTAAGTTTGGCGGCAATCATAAATGATTGCAGTTTTCCTATTCCTACAGACTTTCTAGCAAGTCCCTTTCGAGAAGAAGCACTAGACTCTAGTTTCGTCCTTGCTGGAACCTGTCAGCATTGTACACCTTTGCCACAACCAGGATCTCATTTCCGTGAGACAACTGTGGTGATCCCTGCACCAATGACCCTAAATTAAGCGCAACCGAATTTTTAAAAAAATGCAAACTCGTAGGCACACTCACTTTCGGACGTTCGAATATAGGTGATTTCCAGTCCTCAAATTTGCCTCAAGAGTAACCAGTTATTATGTGGAATTGAATTTTAAGTTTTTGTATGACCGAGCTGATGATATTTTGGTCCGTGTTAGTTACGTGAGCAGAATGTGGCTTCCTGAACTAGCGATTATTTAAATCAGATAACAATAAACACACCTCGAGAAGTTCCAAACCTACAATCTTGATCTGCTCAGCGATGCGATATCTGGAAAACATCTCTTCTTCTTCCTACCTTAGTCTCCATATGTCACAATATATTTCCTATCGTTCGTGCAGTTGCTCAGTAGTTTTCGTATAATAGACACCACCTTGTTCAACAATCTCTCTTATTCGATGCCAGTTCTATGTCGACAGGCAACTGTTCGTTCCTCAAGTAACACAGATATCTAGATCTAGGGGATAGCCTGGGTGGAGAGGATCCTGTAGTTTGCATTCACAAACATCCGTAGGTGGGGTTGGAGCCAATTTGGGGTGAAGTACTGTTTTAAAGAGTCAAGACACCGATATCCAACTGTTCTTTGTGTTTTTTCTAACTTGAATCACACAACCTTAGGAAAGAATCAACGAACTGTTAGACATTTTTGCTTGTTACCTTATACAACATATAGCCATTTACCACCACACTCTCAGAATTGTAGTGAATAGAGCATATAATGTTGCAAGCACTGCAGTGAACGTTGAACCTCCTAGGCTACAGCGACTTATGTTTTAAGTATTTTTCGTGTTTTGTTGTCTCGAAGTAATAATGATGAATCCCAGTCTCACCCACGGCACCTAGTCAATGCCAGATTTGATCTCAGTTTCACGACGTCAGCTCAGAATTCGCCCCGAGAGTGAAACAGTCGGTTTTGATTCACCTCTGGTGCTATCATTCTTGACGTTAGAAGGTAAACTCATTTTGATCAGGTTTACTATGCCACCGTTACTCGCCAGTCTACCTTTTGTTGTTTTCTCCATATCATCGATGGTTTAACTGGAGGTTGTCTTCAAATGCCGCTTAGGATACTGTTTGTTTTCAGTTAACCCTTTTTTCCTAAAGGGACTCAACAGTCAGAAGTTTTAAGGAAGACTATAGATTGGTTTCCCTCAAGCTTTAAAAATCCAACGGTAGTTTGATGTTTCACTTTGGTGGTTTCTTAAGCCACAGTGAGGTGATTACTAAACGAATGTCGTAAAAACGTGCTAAAGTTGGGTAGCAGTCTTCAGAGTCTGGAAAACTAGTCAACCATATGTTGTGGCTTATTAGAAGAAGGCAAACTGACTACAGAAGTGTGTGACGCACACGTCTGCATGATTCACGATTCGTGCTACATCAGCTGGACCTGTGGCTTAGTACTTCTTCGAGGAGTGAAGTTATACGTGCGGTGTTTCACTATAATATCTTCCACTCCATTCCTACGAATGCCAGTTACAGACTGTTACAATTAACATGAAATAGATTACAGGAAACGCCTATCTTCGACAGACTTTACTATTGTTTGGTGAATGGAAAAATGGCGTACAGTCAGTTTTCAATGCGTTGGATTGGCCTGTGTTTTCTGACCGCAACCGCTTCAGCCTATCGAAGAAGATACCTACTAGTCATGTCGTGGAATGAGTGAAGTGGACTGTCTGTAGGCTCGGATTTTGACAAAGGTGACTGGTTTTGTTGCATTTGGTTAAGTAATGATACGATCGACTCAAATTAGCATGTGTTCGCCAATCCTGGTCTCCGGTTAATGTTCATTTCCGCTGAACTGGAGGATTTCGCCATTACACTGAAACTGGCAGATTGCAGGTAGTTTGGTGGACATGCTTCTACCTTGGCGAGGTGGTCGGGCTTATGTACTGTTTTGATCCGACGGGCTATGCTGACTAGGATTCCGGTCCCTCCAGGAGCAACCTTGTCAGATGGGCAAAATGGGAGCAGTCAGACGGAAAACAGTCACTCTCATTTGATTGTATATCCGACTACTGACCGCGTAGCAGTCCTTAAGTAGTGGAGCACAATCCTATGAGCATACAGTATAACTATTTTTATGGTTGTGCCACTACTGTCTTCGATATCAGGGAGAAGGGGGCTAGAAAAGGTATCCCCAAAATAGAGTACTTCGATCACCAAACGATTGAACATGGCCACCGGCGTGTTATCCACTACGAGTAGAAAACATCCGGTATCATCCGGAAGTCTGATGTGGCTGCGAATATATACAGAGCGCGCAGCAGTACCCAGAATCAGACAGTAATATCTTGTTCACCTCGCTCTCGGGCTAGGCAAGCCCCGCACTGCCAGGTGAGTCGGATTCTTCAGGTATTCATTCCGGGTAGTTTGCCCCAAGAAAACACTGAATCCTGTTGTCTTGCAGGTCGAACTTTTGAGTCAGAGACTCGGGTTAGGGTCCCTTAAGTCAACTTCCTTCTGCGATATAAACGATGGGGAAGTATCAGGAGTTATCGTACTCCTGACGGTGACATTGTTCACTCAACACAACCTCCTCCTAGTATTTCACCCCCAATGTCTTCTAACTTCCATGTACTTCGGGCGATAATTGTTTTCTGAAGTCAAGACAACTGGTAAACGTTGGCGCCTTCAATGTCCGCACTCTCCAACAAGTTGATCAGCAAGCTGCTTTGGCAAGAACTCTCTCAAGTCTGGGTATTGATATGTGCTGTGAATCGGAGATGCGAGTCTACGATTCTAGCTTGGTCATCCATTTGAGCTCACCTCTAGATAACTGTCGATCCAGGCGCTTCTCTCTCAAGGTTTCTGGTGACGCTGAAGCTGAATCTCGCGGTCAGGCGGGGGTGGGAATCGCACTGGGTTTCAGAGCAGAGCAATGCTTGCTCGATTGGATCCCAGTGAACAGTCGCTTGTGCGCTGTCAGACTCAATACGTCGGTAAACGTCTGTCAACGCAAATCAGAGAGGCGTCGTATATTCACTATATCAACGTCCGCTCCAACGGACAGCTGTTCGGATGCTACCAAAGATGCGTTCTATGACGCCCTCGTTGACCTTCTTAGGCAAACTAAACGGTCAGACATCATCATACTAGCGGGCGATTTGAATGCTCAGCTTGGTCGTCTTTCTCCGGATGAGAAGCGGCTAGGAGGTATGTTTGGTGTCCGGGCACAACGCACTGATAATGATGAAAGACTGCTGCAGCTGTGCGCATCCCACGGTCTCTATATTCCGGGCACTGCATTAAAACACGAGAAGATGCACTGTGTAACTTACAGACCTCCGTGTGTTACTCAGCCGTGGACACAGTTGGATCATATAACAGTTAGTTACAGTTGGCGCCACTCTGTTAAGGACTGTCGTGTCTTTTGGAGCAACCACCTGGATTCGGACCATGCTGTTGTGCGTGCCGGTTTCGTTTTATCATTTACCCAGAGGAACTACGCTCGTAAATGCAATATACTTAACTGGCATTCGAGCGATGAGGGCGTACAGCACGCTTACCAAAAGACGTTGATGGGGAAGTTGTCCAGTTCGAGTCATGTGAATGATCGTAATGAACACTGGGAACAAATCGCCGAAGCTACGGAAGCATGCCGTCATCATCATCAGCAGCAGTGGTTCACAATGATGCTTAACTGCCACACAACCAGAACAAAAAGAAATAAACCCTGTACAGGAAGAGAGAAGAATAGAAAGAGAAAGAGGAGTGGACCTAATCACTAAAAATAGCTACGTCTATATTCAAACATACAACATCAAAGCACCTACACCTTGTAAACAAACAACTGCTGTAAGGTGTCAACAGCAAGACAGCTTCCTCACGTCTTTCACTGCCCCGCGTCATTAAGTGCACTCATTTCACAGACAACTCGGACAAACAACGACAACATGCACGCCACTGGGCTCGTTTAGCTGCCATCTCATCTAAAGTTTAAAGCCATCGACTCTGTGAGTCGCGAGGCTCCAGTCCGGGAGAGGAACCCGATCTAAAGTGACCAACTCCTTCGTGAACGATTTCATTTGTCTACACCAGGTCGTCATCTGTCCACCTCGCATCCTACGCCAGTCGGCCGCAGCGTCGGCAAACAGTGCTCGGTGTGGTAAACTACTAGCTGGCATCCTTAGTACGTGACCTAACCATCTAAGTTTGTGCAAATGTAGTGGCTGAATAAAAGGACTCGTTTGACAATCAGTATCAAACACCCGCTTCTTAACCTCCTCTTTGCTTACTCGTTGGTGCCACCCTATACGAGCGATTGAAGGCAGATGTCGATTGTCAGGTACCTGAAGACGGTTCACGTCTTTTACCATGAGCGGTCAGGTTTCACTGCCGTAAAGTAATACAGCCCTCACTGTTGTCTGATATACGCGACCCTTAAGCCTCAGAGAAATACCTCTCTGTCGCCATAAGTGCCCCAGATTAGTAAGCACCGTTCTAGGCTTAGAAATACGCGCCCCTATTTCATTCCCTACATCTCCGCCGCCGCTGGTGATGCAACTTCCCAGATATACAAACCGGTCAACAACTTCCTTGAATTCATTATCTAATATTAAATCTAAGTTATCACAGCAATCTTGCAGAAGCACTTTGCATTTCGAAGCTGCAAAGCGCATTCCGAAGTACTTAGCAGAACGCGAAATAGCGTTTAGCGTTGCTTGTGTCGCTTGAAAGTTGTCAAACAGCAACACCTTATCGTCAGCATGATCAAGATCAGTCAGCCTTCTACCAGGTAGGAGGTCCAAACCGGCGTCATTTGTGTGACGCAAGCAGTCCTCCATTATTTCATCCATGACGAAATTGAACAAAAATGGTGGAAGGGGACAGCCTTGACGAACACCGCTCCTGGTGCTGAAACTGTCAGACAGCTCACCGTAAACCCTAACCTGAGCCGAAGTATGGGAGTAAAGCGCCGTGAACAGGCGTGTTCCCATGAAGCTGTTCAGTTGCGACAGAACTGAATTTCCGTCACATCGATAAACCTTATGAACAGAGGTCGTTCGAACTCACCCGGTTCTGAATATGATGACGACCGTAGAGAACTTAAACGCAAGCTGACTGAAAGTTTGCGCAAAGACCGTGAGCAATACTTGGTCGAACAATCAAAAGATACGGAAGACTTTTTACCTTGGAATAACAGAAAGCTTTTTTCCATGATCGGTGGTTGTACTGACCGTCGAGTCGGTGTAAGTGAGGTCATATGTGAAAAAGGTGGTTCACTTATCACCAGTCAATCGCGTCGACTTGACAAGTGGGCTGAATATTTTGGAGATCATTTCAGCTGGCCTCAACCAGATCATGTGTACGACGGATCCTGAATGGTCAGTTATTGCGTTCCAGACGGCACTCCGTCCGGATCTGGAGTGGCTCTGAAGCTCAAGTTATTGTTGCATAATTCGGCTTCTGGTCCAGACCTCCTCTCTCCTTCTCTTTTCAAAGATGGTAGGGAAAGGCTGATATCAGAACTGACAAAACTCCTCCAGACGATCTGGGAGACTGAAGAGGTACCTCGTGATTATTGCCTATCAATAATCATTCCCGTTTTCAAAAAGGGGGCCCGAAGTCTATGTGACAATCACAGAGGCGTCAGTTTGATGTCTGTTGCGTCCAGGTTACTCACTGGTCTCTTTTTATGTCGGCTCATTAAGCCGGAGGAAGTCAGATACGCTAGGAACAGGCAGGATTCTGATCCGGTCGGGGGTGCGTTGATCATATTTTTACCTTACGACGGATTTTGGAACATCGGCACTGTTACAGACAACCGACAATCGTGGTCTTTTTGGACCTAAAGGCTGCTTTCGACTCAGTTGCTCGTAACGTTCTCTGGAGCCGTCTCCTTCGCAAGGGAGTACCGGGTAAATACATGAATTTGTTGAGATCACTGTATGCTCACTCTGCAAGCAGAGTGAGAGTTTATGGACAACTGTCTCGAGCGTTCATTACTTCTAGTGGTGTTCGTCAGAAGTGTGCAATTTCTCCGTTCGTGTTCAATTTTGTCATGGACGACATTCTGGAGGGTGCGCTTCGGGAATCCAGTGGGTTTGGTGCGTTATCTGTGGTGTCGAAAAAACGTCCGGTTGTCGCTGAAAGGAAGGGTATATAATGTCTGTGTGCTTTCCATTTTGGTGTATGGTTCGGATACGTGGCCTGTTCGTTACGCAGATAACAAGCTTGCTGTGTTTGACCATCGTTGTCTCCGCCAATTGGCCCATATTAAGTGGACTGATCGCGTGAGCAATGTGGTAGTTCGCCGGCTGGTATTCCGGGGTGCTCGGGATGCACGATCAATTGGTCAACTAATCACGTTGCACAGCTTCCGTTGGTTAGGTAATGTTCTCCTTATGTCATCTGATCGTTTACCCTTCCGGGCATTATATGCTGGGTGGAACCGCGTGGTGGTCAAGCAACAACGTGGTCACGAAATATGAAGACCCTGAACAAAGTGGGTAGGTGTCGCCTGCCTGGATGGGGTCATCGTGATCACTCAAACCACTAGTTAGAGAGGTTCTGTTAAATGGCGATGTGTCGCAGTCAATGGCGTACGTGTATCTATACCATTTCTAGTTCTTCCGCTTAGTCTTCTTTTAATAGTTTTCAGTCTTCGTAGTAACGTTTTCCTCTAGGATATTCCACGTCACTGTTGAGGTGAGCGGCGGCCCGAGCCACAGTACCTTCTAGGAAGGCTCATGGTTGCTATGATGGTGGTGGTGGTAGTGGACAGGGGTCCCATCGTCATGGCTAGCAATCCCGGGATGCGAACAACTAATTGATCGACCTCAAAGATAAGTCTGGTGGCTGTTTGAATAAAAGAATATTCGCTGTCGAGTAGACCAGATTGTAAAAAAGTACACGTAAGAACTTTTTATATGTACCTTGCAAGCCAATAGAGAATGATCATGTAACATATACAGGCTTTGAACATTCTGCTCTATGGATAGCGTTTTCAAGCTTGGTGTTATTTTTGTTCTATTACAGATTAATACAACTCAAGCTTATTTCGGACGAAATGTACAAGAAAGACAGAAGAATGTTGGTCGCCTTTTAAATGAGGTCAATATTATAAAACAGCAACTTCGACACCCAAACATTGTCCGCTACTACAAAACATTTATTCACGGTATGACAACCTTGTATAACTTGTGTTCTTGACTGTGCGTAACACTGTATATCGTTTTGCCTGCAAAGTAATCAGATAGCTGAGATTTTTCTGTAGTGACAGTGGGGACAGTTCGTTTGCTCCCCATGCCTAGGGATGTGCACCGGCTAACCCTGGCCGTTGATAGGCTGCTGTGTAGTATTTTATGTTAACACCAGACGCCATCTTCGTTTTTTTTACTTGTTCGCTGTGCAAAACTCAGAATGATTTCTGTCAATTATGGTGTCACGTATGTGAAGTAGATGACAGTCGGGTGCAAGTATTCCACTGTTTTTGTTGTAATATAATCGCAAAATTGTCTGATGGAAATGTAAAAAATCACTAGTGTTTTCAACCTCACTAAAGTTGTACTATTTTTTTACCTATACTATCTAGGGATGGATTACTTGAGAGTTGTTCAGTCGACAAGACCGCATTTATCCACTGGTGTCCAGCGTGAATATCCATTTGTCCGCGAAGTTTTTATCAATGCTCTGTTAGGATTTCGCACAAAGGCGGTTGCTGCGATCCACAATGTCTTCGATAACAGTGTGCGCCAAACCGCGACACGTTACGTAACGAGGGTGATTGGGTCTGTTATTGCTGTAATTGCCTAACGGCAAGCCAACACCCGACTCAATCAGTCTTGTGCATGCAAACAACCTGTAGTGATTACAATTTTGCTCATCGATTCCCCCTGTAAAACGACCTTGATGATATTTAACAGGAGGAATACTGAAAAATACACAGTTGTATAGACCAGATGTATGCTCTGGCAACCACTTGACGGTTGACTGAGAACGGTCAATGTAAACTCCGTTCCTTCCCCGTACACACACTGCATCCAAACATGTGCGTACATCTTGCCCACGCTAAGTAAACTAGCAACACTGTGAACTAACGTTTAATCTAAGGGTTATCGTTATTCTTACACTACTGGTCAGAATGCCAATCAGTTCTGAAGCCAAACCGTCGAACGCGCCTTCCATAAGTCGGCTCATGTGTCATGTTAATGAGAATATTGGGCAGGGGTTGGCTTATGGTAATCACACGCCGTATCGGCCTCATGGAACATACACGAATTTATCCTGATTACAATCGGCGTACATAGGATGAACAGTGACAGTTACGGAAGAGGTTAGTAACTACAAGGAATGCCAAAGTCTAGCGAACTCAAATACCAGATCAACAAATTGCTGAGAGTCGTAAGATGTCTTCTTCAAAGGTTTTGTGACGTCAAAACTATCTTTCGGCATCTGTATGTACAGAGGAAATGGTATTTTATAAGAATCAATCACGGCGTTAGTAATTCTGAACAGCAAGCTTCGGCACACGTAAACGGGTCAAAATTTAAAATCTGACATTCACCATCCAGTTGAACAGAAACGAGTAAACAAATGCTAAGGAACGTGAGTGTGATAAATATGAATCTGCCCGTTTTGAAACGCTAGTCCCTTTTTTAGATTTTTAGATTTCCTGTTTATAGAAGTTTGTTTATGATCGACACTTAAGAACAAATATTCCAGCAGAGAATGTGAATTAAAATCGGTACACGTTGTTTCAGGAAGTTTCAATTACAGATAAGGTGTTCTGTTTATTGAATGAGTTCGATCTTATTTATTTTCTTTGTTATGACACAATTCTCTATAGATGACCGCCTTTTCATTGTCATGGAGATGTTGGAAGGATTGTCTCTGACGGAGTTGCTTAATTCGATGCACGAGAAAAAAGCATATTTTGAGGAGCATCGCATTTGGCGTATGTTCATACAACTTGTGTTGGCATTACGATATTTACATCGTGAAAAAGGTATTTTCCATCGTGATCTCTCTTCTAACAACATAATGATCGGTGAAGGAGATAAGGTGAGTGTCATGTGCACATAGGTTGCTACTTTCACGCATTATGTTCATCAGTATGTTATGTACTCTGAGTGAGCCAATCAATGACACAGTAAGCATTTGATGCTGATTAGTTGCTCTTCCAGTCAGGTCACCACAGTATTTATTTGTATCTTTCGAATCGGACTACATCTATGACCGCGGTTGTCCCGATTATAACAGCACTATGCTAAATTGCAGAAAGTTTGGCCCCAGTGACCACTAGCGAAGTGGTGCACAGCCGTTTGGAACTTGTTCAGTCCCACTGGCGCCATACACATAGGTGAGTCGAATCCACGACCCTGGAATAAGTGTAGACAAGTGTCTGGAACAAAATCCTACACTGGTCTCACAAGTAAGAAGACTGAAGCTCTACAAATTGAAATGCATTTGAGGCCGAATGGGCATCCATAATTTCAGAACAAATTGTGAGCAATCGGTGAAATGTTTTTGATTATGTTTCACTCCTGACTCAGAAGCTTCTTCAGACCATATGAATCACTTACAGATTAGTTTTACTTAGGTCAAACCTGCCTGAAGTTAAGTGTTAAGTCATGGTGACTAAGCTTAACCAGCTAATATCTAACTAGCTTAAATCTTTGGACCAATCTCCATTCCATCGTCGATCATCGGACCGTTTAGGCTGCCTTGACATCCAGGCAACTGATATCAATAGTGGGCAGGACAATAGCAGACCAATCAAGCGAGGACTCGTAATAACAGCGTGTTCCTGCACATTTTATGCGGACGCATGAATGCGTTGAACATTGGTGATGCAATTCGACTAGTCAACCTACGATCCAAAGTGAATAATGCATATGTGGACTTGTTTATTGTAAGCCAATCGGATAGTATTAACCGCATTCCTCTACTTGAGTTATGTAACAATCCATGACTGTAAAAGTGGGATTTGTATGCACATAAACAACGTCACCGAAACATGGTATCTTTGCACACAGAAGCATTATTAACAAGAAAGAATACTTTGTTAAGATGATGTAAACCTTTTTGTGTGCATTTGTCACAGTGACCAATGGACTACTTTAACAAAAGACCTATCAAGCTTATCCCAAATAATTAGAGCAATAGGAAGTTTCATGTTAAAATCATGTCAAAAGTCTATGGGAATGCGATAGCTGCGATCAGTTGTGGGTAGTGTTCAATCTGTATGAAAATCCAAATCCCCCACTACTCACCAGTAATGAAATATCGCTCAACAAGTCAATGATTTCTGTGATTTCAACTTGGAGAGAAGTCCTAGTCGAGGGCTGATCGATTGGAGTTAACAGACAGTAACTGTGTCTCCTCGAGACAGGCG
>LUCH01004175.1:0-49911 GCA_013368495.1 Paragonimus heterotremus | reverse complement strand
CTTGGGCCTCTGCCTCGAACCCGTGTATCAATCGCTGAATCGCTGAATCGCTGAATTGATGACCTTCAGTCGTAGAGGTCACGACGGTGTGTCAGTTAGTGTGTTCTCTTCGTCAGCATAGCTGGTCCGACCCTTCCTATCAAACACATCGTCAGTTAGCTCAATCTGTCATGGTTAGCTTTTACGTGAACAAGTCTGACTATTCTGAGAATGGGTTGTTGATAAGGTTGATCTGTCCGTTTCCTATCGGAATCACATTCCGCACAAAGGATGAATTTGTTCGTCACATTGCAAATCTCAAATCCTCGTTATGCTCTGGCATATTTAATTTTGAGAAAAATTATGTCACTAAATCATCACGCCTACCTACTCTCAAGGGTTTTTGGGATTCTCTCCAGTCCTCGCGCCATACTTCATCAATCCCCACCGTGAGCCTATGGTTTAATTACGACCTAAACAACGAAGGCTGTTCTCCTGTCATTCAGCTCTCCCAAATGGATAATTCTTTGATGAAGCTGCGCATCCCCGTTGATTTTCTTTCTCATTTACAACAGCAGGCAGATCCTCAGAAGTTCCACGATGTCTTACGCCATTGCATATGTGAATATCTAGACCGTTTCTCTCGGGCTGCTCTAGATTATTGGGAAAAATATGGAAATCCACCTAAAGGGATGAAACCATACAACTACATTACTGACAAGTATTCAATCACCGTGTATTACCCTAAGAATATTTACGAGGATGCAGAAGAGGAAACACGAAAAAGCATACACGAAAGTACGTTTGGTCAATGATTTCAATACAGTATTAATTTGCTGCCGGTAGCAAATTATTACCGCCCGATTTTGCAAGACTGACATTGATGTGTTACTGTCTGAAGCTATGTTATAATTGGAGGTGGCGAGTGCTTTTTGATCTCGAAAGTGGTATTCACTGCGACAGTCTTTTGAGGTCCACTTTAACAGTGATGCGTTGTTTTAGACGTTCACTGTGTGAAATTCTAGAGTCTGGCTCACGTGCACACTTGGCAGCATCAGGTTTTCCGATAAGATGTACAAGATGACGTTTGTTTAAAATAAGTGTTCCACGTCCAACTTGGTTCTCATTTTGTTTGGCTAACTTGTGATCAGTAAGGTAGTCTGGTTGTTTACATGGTGTCTTCAAACTCTTGGGAAAAGTGCCAATATTATCAGTGTCCCTCATATAGTGGAAGGGTGTTTGACACACGCGCAAGCAGACCAATCGTCTGTCCGTTCTAATATTTATTCAGCTTTTCGTAAGTTGCAGCAAAATGGCATTCAGCGCAACCATAGAGATGGGGCTAGTATCTAGGTGGTTGACGCGGGGAATGACTGTCAGCATACAACATTTACAAGGTAGTTCTTCCATATCTTCCATGGAACAAATGAATGTGACTTATTTGGAATGCACTATTTTGGAAAGATTTTGGATACAGCATGTCTGTCTGTGCAGTTTTATTATTTTTAAATGATTTAAGCCCTAAAATCACTTCAGCTTTCGAAAGAAGTTCCTCATCCTTGTCATAACTAATCACGTCAATGTCCACGGTGAATAAAGACTCGGGCCAGCAAAAATGCTCACGTTGCTTGACTCGCCTTTCACGCACCGCAGTAAGCTACAGCTTCATGAACCATCTTTTTATGCATAGTCTCATCGATTAAGAGTGGAGGGCCTGTATAACGACGAGTCGGGAAAATCAGCGCTTGATCGTTCTCTAATAAAAGTGCTTTTATTTGGCTCGGTCGAGTGTTCTTCACGGTCTTCATCAAAGTCCTTCGTAAATTTGCGTTTTGGCTCACGTCACTCATTACGTTCACAATTAGAAAGATCAGTGGATGTTTTTCCATAACCTTTGTCGCATCGGAATAAATACACGTCTGACCTGTCCAGCGTACTTTTTGGAACAAAGTTTTTCAAAACAGGGTTGTATGGTTGTCGAGAGTTCCTCCTTATGCTTGTGTGGTTTAGTCACTTATCTGAACTGAGCGGCTCATCTATCATTTTTCTAATTTTGTACAGTCTTATCGCTCAGTTTACATCCTCTCTGTTACGTTTGCGAGCAGGTAATCCTAAATCATCAGCAGACACGAACGATCGCCCAGCGTGTGCCGGGGTGACCACTCAGATATGGGAGACAATCTTTGACGGAGTTGTGTTGTCAGTGGCTGACGGCGGTGTCCATTTTTCATCTGTTTTTGAGTTGCACAAGGTGGCCTTCTTGCGACAGTCTATTTTGTATCTACGTGCGAAACTCGATAGGTAGAGTTCGTCTACTGTGCAGTACTACAGCAGCCCGTCACTGTCATTTGTACCTCACACCCAGCCAATCAGTGTTCGGCCGAACTGCTTTTCTTCAGGAATAACAGTACTTGGTTGTGCGTTCATATCACCAGTAAGCGTGGTAATGCCTGGATGTCCAGTCTTTCTCAGGCAATCGGAGGGAACACCATAGAAAAGCATTTTGATTGCACCTAAACTATCTTCTGTAGAGCATGTGTATATGTGGCATATAACCAACGAACTTACAGTTTGGCAAGATCAAACATGTAACTCTGGGGCTAGGGCTAGGGTTCCTCAAGTCACCTCTCTCCGGCAACCCAAATGACGAACACCTTTCATAAGTTATTGCCTCCCTGACAGACCAGTCCACTCATTTTCATTTTATCTTTCCTCTAGTAGTTTTGTCTTCATCCCAAGAAAACTGGAAATGTCGGCGCTTTTACTGTCCGCACTGTGCGACAAGTTGCTCTGGCATGCACCTTCCCGAGTCTGGAGCCAAATGCGTGTTGTTTTTTGGAAACCTGGTTTCGCAATCATAACGTTGTCATTCACTCGAATTTGTTCTTCAAAGTTGCCACCGATCAGCAGTTTTTCTTCGAAGTCAAGCTGGAGTGGGGATTGCACTGGGCTCAAATACAGAACAGAGGTTGCTTGTTTGAATCCCAGTGAATAAACGCCTACGTGCTATCAGACAACAGTTCGGCTAAGACGTTGTTCATTTGTCATATCTGAATATGCTCCAGTAAACAGAATTTCGAGTGCTGTCAAGAATATCTCTTACAGTACCTTCCCTGACCTTTTTAAAATAGCTAGGTAATTGGGCATCATTGTGCTTTCTAGTTTGGTGAGTGCATATTCTGGTCATGTTACTTCAATGAAGAAGCCGCCGGATGGTTTGTTTGGTGTCCTGGAGCAACACATTGGCACTATCCTTGGACTTTTACAATTATACACACCTTACGGACCTTATACATGAAGTAGCCCATTTTAACACACAAAAAACTGCAATTCCACACGTGGAGATCACCACATACAACCCGATTGTGGACATATTGTCGTCAGCTGTCGATGGCGTTCGTAGACGACAATACATCAGTGGTTCTTGCTTATGCTTAACTGTCATGCGACCATTAGGAGAAAAGAAAGCCCCAGCCAAGTAAAAAAGAATGGATGGGAGGAGGGCACCGGACTCCTGGGAACGACTACGTTGGTATTCAAACACTACACCAATGCGCCTACATTTTGCAAACAAACAACCGAGTTGTAAGTGAAAGTGAGACTTCATCAGCAAGACAGTTTATTGTTTCTATTGTCTCACGTCACCATATGCACTTACTTCATAGACATTTCGGCCAAACAACGACAATATTCGCGCCACCGAGCCCGACTAACCACCGTTTCCAGCCACCTACTCTGTGAGTCGCAAGTTCCTCAGCCCAGGAGACGAATCCGACTTACGTTGGCCATAACCTTGATGAACCCTAGGTCATTATCTGTCTACCTCACATACTACGCCCATCGGCTGCGGAATGGGCAAATAGTGCTCGATGTGACCGATAATTAGCTGGCTTCATCAGCCTATGGCTTAGCCATTTCAATCTGTGTAAACTTATGGATTGCACGGAGGAATCCGCTTGGTGATCATTATGAAATACCCCCTTCCCAACCTCTTCGTCGCCTAATCGTCGATGCCACTCAGTGCCAGCAGTCGAACGCGGACATCGGCGTTTATGTATCTGGAGACAGTTTACGTCTTCTACCTTGAGCGGCCAAGTTTTACAGTCGGCTGGTAGCACAGCCGGCATGGTCGTCTTATATACGTGACGTTTAGGCTTCGGAGAGGTGCCTGTCTGTCACCGGCAGTGGTCTGGGTTAGGGAATACCACCCTGGACTTAGCGATACGAACTTCTTTTCTGTATTCTATATCCTACCACTTCTGCTACGATTCCCCAAGTACACATCGGTCGACAACCCTCACAACATCGCTGTCCAATACTAAATCTACACAATCACAGTCTTGTAGAAGCGCTGTGCACTTTGAGGCTGCAAAGCGCATTTCGATTTATTTTTCCAAACGCAAAATATCATCTAGCATTATCTTTTGTGTTATCGTATCAAAGATTGCCGTCCACTTTACAATAACCACGATGACTTACACAGTCCCGTTGTTCGTGCCTGGTTTGTTTTGTCTATTTCTGAGAGTTCATCTGTCCGCAGACATAAAGTCCCCAGTTAGAAATTGATCGATATGAGTCTACGGAACGCTCGTGAGACGGCGCTGATTTCTCGGGTCACAACAGTGGAGGAAAGCAAACAAGCACTGGACGAAAATCTCAACTGTTATACGGATCACTTGCAAAAAGATTCGTCCCAACAAGGCACCGCAGATACGACGAAGTCAGATTTTTGCTGATTTGGAAGATCTGATTTGCGTAATTTCTAATACGACAGAGACCACTGTAAGCTGAGACGCAAACTTATGAAGAATGCTTGGGACTCATTCTTCCGAGCGAGCCGAAGACCTGGTGGAGATATTTTTGTCAGAGAGTAACCGACTGCTGTTCTCTTTGATTCTTGATTATACTGATCGTGGATTGTTTGTGAGGCAATATGAGTAAAGTGGTTCACGTATTTACAGCTGATCGCGGCAATTTAACAGGTTGGCTAGGCGCTTCAAAGAACGGTTCAACTGTCCCGAAACGTCCCAGTCACTTATGGATGACGAGGATTATGCAGTTAGTAATGACGTTCTCGATGATTCTGCGTTCGGAAACCGGAGTGGCCATAAAGCTTGGATTGTTGAAACTTGTTAAAGATCAGAGTCACTGCTCTCTTTTTTCTGCTGTTTTCACAGGTGGTGATAAAAAATTGTTGTCTGGAATGACTGCATTCCTCCGTTCCATGTGAAAGACTGAAGAGGTGTCCCACGATTGATGCCTGTCAACAGCCATTCCCATTCCCAAAAGAGATATCATGACATCATGGGGCAAACAAATATATCGGTCTTATCTCTGTCCCACCCAATATGCTCATGGGTTTCATAACGTGAAGGCTCCAAATCACGAGGCGAATCAGATAACGAGAAAACCGAAAGGTTTCTTACCTGGACGTAGGTGTGTCTCTCATATCTTGACGTCGCGACAGACATTGGAGCATTGACACTACTGTTCTCAGCCAGCGCTCGCGGTGTAGTTGGACCTGGAGGCTGCCTTTGACTCAATTTCCGGATGCGCTTTCTGGGATTGTCTACGTCGCAGAAGTGTCCAAGTGAAGTATGCCAGTTTGTAGAAGTTCGATGTTCGCTCCGAACACAGAGTGGTTATTTCCAGCGCCGTCCACTTCGGGTGGCGTCGGACAGAGGTGTCCAGTCTTCCCATTTATTTTCAGTTTTGCGATGAACAATTTTTTAGAAAGTACACTCTGGGGGTTCCATGCTGCACGAAGCACAACTTCTGCTTGGTAGTAATTTGATTGTTATCGAGCATGTAGGCGACACTGCTTTACTTCGTTCTTCTGTAGAGAGCGTGTAGACCACGCTGACTGGATTAAATGATATAGCATGTTTGTATGACGCGTACTTTGCACAGTCAGAGTGTAAAGTATTATCACGAGTTCGGATTGATACTGACCCTGTCTTCGTTATTGTAAGCAGGCTGTCGATCGTTTCATATCTGGACAGTTTATAATGTTGCTGATACGATATCTTTGAGGATAAAGAAGGCGTGTAACGCATCCAGCAACCTTCGTTACCTATGGCACCGCCGGGACGTCCGTTTGTTCATTAAAATCAGGTTTCACAATTCGCTTGTGCGTTCGGTCTTTCTTTATAGTTCAGAGACGTGGCCCATTCGTGCGAGAAATGCACCCAGAGTTTCAGTATTTGACCGCCGTTGTCTTCACCAGCTAATCTGTACCTAATAGGCTGACTGTGTGGACAACATGACTGTCCATCGGCGTCTATTTGGGAAATATCCATGTTCACGACCGACAACCGGGATGGTGAAAATGCGCAGTCTTCACTGGTTAGGTCACATAGTCCATATTTTGGCCCAGCCTCTACCGAACTGCACATTTTTTAATGTAATTGCTGATGGTTTGAAAAAACCGCAGGACGGTCGAGTGGTGACGTAGTCACGTGTTGTGAAAACCTTTACCGTCCCGGTGAGCAAAGTTGTCAGGTGCCAGTTGTGGATTTCGCGCCAATCTACACCGCTGGTTGGAACCAATTCTTGTCATGGCAGTTTCGAGGTCACTGACAAGCCCATATCCGCAAACTGGCTGGCTCTTTTCCCCTTCCCTGAAGCTCCGTTGTCTTTCTTTTTTCGTTTTTTTCGTTTTTATTCTTTGCATTCGTGCCTATTTATCACTGTGCCACTTCGCTGGCCTTTACCAGTGACAATGGTAGTCCGAGTCGTAGTGTCCGAAAGTACTTCTAAAAGCTGAAAGTGCTGATGGTAGTTAGAAAGCCTCTCACGACAGGTGTATCAAATGAATAAGTGGAGTGTTGAATGATGGCTATCCGGATAAATTTGTGAATCTCTTCGACATAAAGAAAATACCAAAACGTCCAGGTTACGTTGTAGAGTTAAAGAATGTATTTCTTCACTGTTGAATAAAGTGGTATCAGCTTTCGATTTCACCTGCGCAGCTTGACAATCCCGTTAGGTAATGTAGGCTTGGCTGTCTGTCTAGGTGGTTCTCACCAATATGAACACTTCGGCTTTTGAGTCAATCCACATACGCATAATAGATAGGGGCTTATTTCGAACTGGTCAACATCAGTAATATTATCAAATGCTCTTGCACTGCATGCTATGTGCTCTCGCGTGACTACTATTTGAATCCCGTTCCTCTTTTTCTTGGTAAATCTACGTGTACGATCACTTGCATTGTTTCCAGAACGCGTCAACTGAGACCTTGTTATTAACATTGTCCTTACAATGTGGAATTGTTGTTTCGTCTCACGACAGGTATCCAAATATCCTGCTACATTTTATGGCCAGATTAATGGCCTCTGTAAAGGTGTTCATTCACAGTGAGCTATTTGATTGAGGTTGGATAGGAAGAAGGAATATAACTTGAGATGTAACTTATGTTCATCTTGATAAACAAACGTAAAATTTACTGCCCTATCACTCGGATTATGTACTACTAGGAATAAAAGTCACTCCCTGTTCGAGTACTCCTCCGGCGGTAATGCAGTCGCTAGCTAGGCCAATAATCTTCAACGAGCCGCCTGCAGGGATAAGTTTCGTAATGATTTCTGCCCACCGATGAAAAATTTCGTGCTTAGGCGATCGGAACAGTATGTTATTGATTTTGTCAATTGCCGCACTATTACTTCCTTTGTGCTGCTTGTGAAATATCTTATTGTTTGTTCCCTTGGTTATTCTTCGGGTTGTTGTGGTTTTTTCATGTTCATTATCATTAATTTTTGTGGTTCTGCAACTTGACTTTCTGCAACCAATCGATACTGTCTTACTTTTCCAGAGTTAGGGCTACCCACCAATGAGCCTCTGCTCCGACGGGGCCAGGCGCTTCATCCGGTTCCTTATGTGTCCCGCTGGCTTGGTCCGAATAATGAGCTGCTCGTCTGTCCTCATGAGGCACTGAAGTCCCCATCTGGGAACGGTACAACGTACGTGGTCAAGGGTCGATACACGTACAAACATTATCTGCAGGTATATTTTGTCCGCAACGGTTTAGCGTTATTCTGTGGTAATCCGAAATGTCAGATTGTGCTAAAAAATATTTTGCGGAAGGTTACCCTATGTTTAACGCGTAACCCTCCTGTCAAGTGTCTTTGATGTAAGTGTACTTCTGCGTTGATTAGAAGACTTAAACGCTGCGATGCTGTCTTATTATGCTATGGACTTAAAATCCTGGGTACATACCTAGTAATATCGGTTGACAACAAACATCAAACGAGCGTCTCTTTGGAATGTAATCTTCCAAAATCTGCACAGAGACCGCGAAGCATACCAGTCAAAATTACCAACCGCGATGAAATTAGCTACTATATCTGGAAGTTCCTTGAAACCACTCCATGTTATCCAAGTTATATATATATATATATATATATATATATATATATATATATAATGGGTGGCAGCATCCATTTCGGATTAGCTTGTCACAGTGACCGAAGCCAAAAGATGCCTGCGAATAACACTCACCCCAGACGGTTTGCACTCTACCACCTGTAGTTCCACTCACACACCACGCATCCAGTGTAATCCCGACGGAATAAGACCATAATGTGTGTGAGGGAAGTCTTCTTGTCCAGCCTGCTAATGCTGGTTAGTCAATTGATAGGCTAGCACGGAACGGAAACCCCTACCTCTCATAAAGTAAACAAAAACAGATAATCCAATAGTAAGGTCTAAACTGGGAAGAAGAACATTGAAAGTGTAATACAAGTAGTTCAGTACGGCATTACATATTAGTGCACTGTAAAAGTAGTAGGAGGGAAAACAAAATTCACGGTTGGACTGAAAAAAAGACAATATTCGCCATACAGTACACCAGCAAAACTGAAGAAAAGGAAAAACAGAAGGCCATAAAGACCCAGGTTTCTGAAAAGAAGAGCGAGTGAATTGCCAACCGACGTTGCTCTATGCAAGCGAAAACTGGATATTATTGATTTAACCTACTTGAGCCTAACGTACTCGTTGTCTCTCGACCGACGATGTACTCTGAGTAGGTTGATGACCTACTAATCCCAAACGGCCAACGTATTCACAACCGCGCACTTCGCAACATCATATAGTCATGTCATCACGACCTGTGGCACCGATGGTTCCTTTGCGTACCGCGCTCTTCCGTTCACAGCCGCGCATTAGTCGCCCACCGAATTTTCGGAAGACCATCCGAATCGTATTTCTCCAGACTGTCCGGTTCAACACCGAGTCTTCTCAACAGCTAAAATTAATATTACAACGTGACTTACCTGGATAGTATCATGGTACCTCGACTTTTAACCACGGGGATTTCGCTTACCTGATTTCAGTTTTCCGTACAACAGCTGCTTTGAAATACAGTCATCGCTCACTCTACGGACGTGACCTGGCCAACAAAGTTGACTGTGCGTCAGCATGGCTCCGGTCCCGTCCATGTTCGCTCACCGCAATACCCCTGTGTCCGGAACCATGTTCGACCGTCGAATACCCAAGATGCGTCTTAGACATTGGAGATGGAAACGTCTCGGATGGCGCACGTTCCGTTGATACGATGTCCATGTTTCAGTCATTCAACAGTGTAGCCAGTTGCATTGAGCGATAGACACAGAGCATAATGGTCATCTTGAGGCTGTGGTTCTTTGAGACACGTCTTTCAAGACGTCCGCAAGTAGCACTAATTTTCGCCACACGAACTTGTAACTCGCGGTCTGCGGACAAGTCTTTGGACAAATTGCTACCCAAGTGGAAGAAATCTGCGCAGCTGTCGACAACGTCTCCATTGATGCGAATTTCAGGCGCACATACAAGAACAGCACCAACGCCCGGATAGGGCTGAAAGAAGGAATACATCTCACCTTTGTTGATATTCAATCAAACGTGGATGCCGCGGTCGTGTAAGCCGTGGCCAATCGCTGTAGTTGGTCTACGATGTGAGTAAACAACTCTGTTATCTGCAAGCAGAAGCATGCGAATCGTTGAGGTTTGTAACCGAGTTAGGGCGCCGAAACGTCGAATATCCAGTAAACGTCCATCCATGCGGTACTCAACTTCAACGTGCTTCTTCACCGAGTCCTGAAGAACACCTGTTAGCATGGCACACAAATATAAACCAAATAGTGCTGGGCTAGGACACAACCTTGCTTCACGCCAGTGACAACGTCATAATCATCAGAAGTTCATCCACAGGATTGTACTTTCACCTTCATTCCCACAAGTAACAATCTATTCAAATTGAGGAACTTACCAAACACCCTGCGCAATGCCTTATGGCTCACGAAATCAAACGCCTTGGTGAAATCCACGAAGGGGACATCCAGAGGTTAGTTCCGTTCTCGATACTTCTGAGCCTATCGAGCAGCAAACACTAGGTCTGTCATACTGCGACTCACCCGCAATCCCCGGGACACATTGACCTTCAAAACATCTGCATTCAGTCGGTTCTTGAGGATTTTTGCAAACACCTTGCCTGCGCAACCCAGCAGACCGATGCCGCGGTCGCTGTCAGGGCATTGGTTGTTATCCGTGCCTCTAAACAAAGGTACCATGAGAGTATTGTTGAACTCTTGTGGCACCCAGATGGAGTAAACCAACTGAGGCAAAACACATTCCAACGCCCGTCCGCCATTCTTCAGAATTTCACCTGGCAATCCATCCTCGCTTGTTGCCTCTCCATTGCGCAGTTGTCCAATCGCCCTCTGCCCTTCTGTTAAAGTCCGGGCGAGTGGAAGTGAAGACTTGACGGCTTGTTGCGGTAGGCTATTGGTGGTCACCCAGTCATTGGTAGCAGAACGGTGTAGTAAGCTACCAAAGTGTCTGTGCCAGCTTTTGATGATGTCCTCTGGCTTGATGCATGAAGAACCGGTGTCCACGTCAATCAGTGTTTTGGTAGACTAGACAGACAGACCGAAAATCGCTTTGAGCGATTCGTAGGACTGCCTGTGGTATCTGCAGTCGGCGTAACCCTGTATTCACTCACCTTACTTTCCCCGCCAGTCATCCTTCATTCCGCGTACACAAGTACTCTGGAGTGTCGCTCTTTTCGTTTCTCATTCTTGTATCAAGTTGGCGATGACCGCATTGTTATCATCGAACCAGTCCGGATGTTTCTGGCGCTTCATACCGATCGTCTCGGTGGCTCCTGCCATGGTTTATTCTTTCAGTTGTCGCCACATACCCTTAGGAGTAGTGGGTGCAGGAGCGACTTGCGGATGAGCGACAACTACACTTTGAAAGTATTCCTGGTCTCACAGTTCTCCAACTTCTATCGTTGTCCGGAGGATCTACAACAAGCAGGCCTGCATACATGGATGAACAATTTGGTCCTGACTAGCCTACGATCTGTGCTACGTTCAACCCCGCGCACCACTCACGTGATACGCACTTCAAGAATGTCGCGTTCGTGCAAAAGCACGTGGTCAACTAAATGTTGATGACCGTTTCGTAAGTAAGCGCACGTGCTGAAGTCGCTCAAATCCAGCTGGAATCGAGTCATTATGATAGCCTACTTGCGGCAGCTGTGTGGCAGCAGATGAGCTCATCTATTTCCCATCGATCACTCACCTAACAAGAGTTCCTTAGGCTAGTAGTATCAGTCTTCTTAATCTCGGCTAAGGCAGAGTAGTATGTATGCATATCCAATTTCCCCTTGAATGGAGTTACAATTGAAGCGTCGACTACATCTGTGAAAGTGCGTTCCAGTGGGAACATCCTTAAAGAGAAGTCATGTCAACATAATGGCCAGCCCCTTTGATGAGCTAATTTTACCGAGTGTCTTTTGAAACCATTGGTGTGTACCTTTAGCAGTAACCTGCGGTTGGAATGCAGAGGATCGTTTAGAATTTGATATGTCAAAATGGTGTCTCCCCTCAGTCTTCTGTGTGTGAGTGGGAATGCTTTATGACAGTTGGGCCTCGCGAGGTAGGGCTGACTGCGCAATTCTTGAACCTGCTTTGTTGCCGGGCGCTGGATAGGTTCACGCCAGAGGGAGTCTTTAACGAGGTCAGAGGGACAGACTTGGATGTTCACCTCGAGTAGTGAACGGGCTTACGACCTGTGGGTCATTGTGAAGAGGGAAGGGTTTATGGTCCTAGGGGTTCTTGTGAGTAGGCGTAAGCTGGCGTTAGCTCTTCGGGCTGTTGACTCACAGTTAGGTCCGGTGTTTAAGTCCGTCATGGTGAGGGTACCCAGGTCTCTCGGATTCAGCTGCTGGCAGGCTCGCCTTATTACAGTGACATGGATGAAAGGGAGTTGTGCCGAATGTGTAAAACTTTACGTTTGAACTTGTTAAATGGTAGCAGGTTCCTCTGCGCCCGTTCAGCTAAAGGTCTGAGATCATATTCAATAGCGGATTGATCCTCAGGCGGGTTTATGGCTTTCCACATCTTTGAGTAGTCGGTATATAAAATCAACGAGGAACTGACAGCATTCGCGAAGTCATTGGTGAACGGGGAAAACAGCAGCGACCCAAGGATGAACCCTTGTGGTATTACTGTAAAGAGCATATCGCTTCTGTGAGAATGCACCGTCAACCTTCACAGAAATGCTGGTCCCCAAGGTATTCAACCTGAAGCGTTGCGTCGAAACCGAATGCTGGCAACTTAGCAATCAGAACCACCTGATCTACTCTGTCGAGAGCCTTGGTAAAATCCAGGAATTGTACTTCGACAGCAAGGCTGTCTTAATCCAGCGATCCTTAACGGTAACTAGGTTGCTGACATAAACGACCCTCGCGGAACACATGCTGGGCCTTATTCAATAGTCTGGTGTACTGCGGGTGGTATCTGAGGCAATCACTAATTATATCTCCCACCACTTTAGAAATAGGATATAACAGTGATATTGGATGGTTACCAACTGTGTTTGTTCAAGATCCTTCCCTGTAGACGAGAATATTGTCAGCTGTCTTCCAGAGCTGAGGAGCCATCATCTTATTGTGGGAGCATTAGAAGTTTTGGAGTGTATCGCTGATCACTGCTGTGCAGTTTCAGGTTAAAAAGTTAGGGATTCCATCCGTACCGAGGGACTTGCCTTGGCATGGAGAAGCAGTTTACGTCTGACGTCTTCTGCGTTGAAGGTTATCGTTTATTCAGTGACATCGACATGATGTTGTTTGAGAGCAGGACTACTTTTGAAGCTGATCTCACCGTAGATCTGTACATAGTGCGTATCCAACATCTCCGTAGCCTCGGCTTTTTAGGCAGATATGTGATTTTCGTGCATGAGATGCGAGATGTCTGCCCTCGCATGCGTGTGCGACGAGATAAAGTTGTAGAGGTGTATTTGACAGATAGCTCAACGTGAAAGAATATCTTTTCCGCCCTCGCTAACTATGTACACTTGTTTCTAATAGATGTGTATTCCTGATGGGCGTGTTGCGTGCTCTTCAGACAAAAGACTTCTCACATAGTGTTATTCAGCTGGATAAGCTTTTGTATTCACAATCTGACCCACATCCTTGAGGAAAGTGAGCGTGGGATGGACACAGGGACGGTGAGCTGGATGGCCTCTTATATGTTGGCCCCTGTCATAACCCATCGTTCATCAGTCGTGACAGGATGATCTCGTGACGGCCAGTTTACTTTTGGGAAAATTCCCCCGTACGAGTGAAGTCAGTTTACATGAAGTTTCGTCTTGCGACCTCTGGTGGCCGAATTATCCAAACTTGATTGCGTGATGGCTACGACCCAAAGGAGCTAGCACCTGCACTAAGTCAACCAGTAATGGCTCGTTTGTAATTACCAAGTCAAGAAAAGATGGGCAGCTTTAGTTTAGTCATCTTACGGCTTTCTGCACATGGTTAGTAAGCCCTAGGTCCTCAATGGTAGCCAAGAATGTGGTAGAATGCTAGGTTAGCTAGCTAGTTCGCATCGTTTATAGGATGATTGAAATCGCCCATTATCAACAGACTACTGTGCGAAGAGCAAGGTCTTCACAATGCTTCTAATTGGGACTCCTTAACGTACTCACTAGCTGGGGACGGACGGCATACAATGCTCACGAGACAAGTAGTTGGATAACTCTCCCGTTGTATCTGGGATCTGTTGCAGAACAACGTCGTCCACGTGGAGTACTTGGAGTGGTTGTTTTTAATACGGTGCAGATCCTCTCTTAGACCATCATTTCTATCACTTCGGAGCAGGTTATATCCTAGAAAGGATATTCCAGAGTCAGGGTTTTCTGGCCTCAACCAGGTTTCTGTCACACCAGCTAGTCGGAAGCTCTATTTACCTAATGTTACCAGTGGTTTTGAAGAAGAGGCTCTCATGGGTATCACTAAATCTCAGTCACCCTCGGAAAACCTTGGACACATCTAGTGACAACCGTCTTTTGCTGACTGACAACGTGTTTATCGCGACTACGTACGCTGTGCTGTTCTACAGTCACAAACCTCGGCGCCACTCATAGGTTATCCGTTTTTGACCGGCGTCTATCTGTAGTGGCAACTGTGGCGTAATTCAGCGTGTACGCGGAATAGCCTCCACCCATTTTAAATTGACCAATGTCATGCACTGAAACGACGTGGACATGCTTTAAACATACCCTCTCAGTGCTTCATATGTCGCGATATGCACATCCACGCGTGGAGACCCGAGGAACAGTTAACATGTGTTGGCTCCATCTGTCTTCCCTACCGGGGTCTAAAAGATGCGGAATGTCGGTTAGAGAGGCTTAATGGTATGGCCGTTAAACATAGCCATTCACGGAAATGCCATTATTTTGGTTGGGTTACCCCTCTTTAGTTGTCATTATAAGCACCTTTCTAGATAGAGGAAGCAAAATGCTATCGAATTATAATTCATATATAGTATAAACATTAATAAAACCCCTATACTTTTGCACTTGTAACTATTAACCTAACTTTTGTCTTCGCCTGTTTCTTTGCTTTCATGATCCAGAATTCACTCGGCCTCTCTCGATACTTGCGTACAAATTTTCACATGATACATTGCATGAACGACAGTCTAACGAAACCGGCTATCGGTCACTGTTACTGGCTCCATTCTAGAGTACCTGAGCTGCTTTTGTCTATGCTTGGACTTGCCGTTGTCTAACTGCATTTCTGTTCATTTTATCGTGGGCGAACTAATCTAAAACTTTAGGACAGCATTCTCCGAAATCAACTTATAATAGGACAGTTGGAGACTGTAATACGCACAATTTACGGCTTGTCTATGGAGTTTACAGAATGCCTGTGTACACCTTATAGCCAAGTTGGAGGCTTCCGAATATTTACTATATCACTAACAATGTGTAGCTGTTACTCAGCGTTCTTGCAGTTCCTATAACTTTGGACAATACAACGTTTCGTATGCGACAAAGTGCAAAGGGCTTTTAAAGAGTTGCTATGATTATATATATTTGATGTTTACGGATAACAGATTGTTATTGATCGGTTTGCCTGGTCAAGAGGGGTGCAGTAGCTGCAGCGACAGTACATACAGAAAAGGTAATGACAATTCATATATCTTCACTTATATCTTTTTCTCGCTGAACTATTTCTTCGCTGATACAATCAAGAAGCGTGTGTAAGACGACTTGTGAGGTTAATAAAAGATGTTTTTTGTATGGAATTGAAGTGGATTATCATTAGGCTGCGCACCATCAACTGTATTCGTCCACCGTAACCCAGATTCGGCTGGATTAGAGAAGCTATCTGCTCAGTGATGTGATTGTTGCTACTATGTGATTGGATTATCTGTGAAGCGAAGATTGTTAAGTGGAACGGTGAACGCTGCAAGGAAAGTGTTTCTTCCTTCTCACGTACAACTTGTTTGTTTGTTTTATGTGGGCGCTGCGACGTCGAATTTTTAAGTCAGGTCATGAGGGTTTTCGTTAATTAGTTACCAGCAATCTTTCCTCTTAATTCGGAACTTTCCTTGTCACTGGAGTAGTAAGTGTTTATATCAAGAAGTTACGACGCACAGAGCTGTGAAGGTGTGTATTTATAGTATAATTGAAGCAGAAATGACTGGCGTTCCCAAAGAATGCCTATTCCTCTTTAGAAACTTACAAGTAATATTCCTTCAGTAATTTGAACAAAACAGTTAGAAAACGAACATTGGTAGGTGCTAGCATTCCTGTGGGCTCGTCAGTACCAACTAACTAATAACACATGGAACTTCGAATTTTATGTCTACAGTACTTTGGGGGTGGGGTGTATGGACAAGTAAACCAACAGTAACAAAGATGTCCAATTGTGTGATCTGATTGACACTGCGACTTAGGACCACGGCAACTTCAGGCACATAAATAATTGTTTTTGTACACACAACACAGGTTTGAACCGATCTATCACGACGGCTTCAACAAATTCTAGGAACCGTGGGTTGTGGTGGCGCACTATGATAGTGAAGGCTGAGGTCAACTCCACGTTGTGGTCAGTTGACAGGATGTGTCGTCCGATCGACGTAGCTGGGGGCTTACGACTCTCTGTTATTACAATGTCCGGTTTTGAGACCTGTTTGTGAACCCACTTAGGTACGTGTTCTTCCATTCTTGAGATCAATGGTCTATCGGTTCTGCCTATGTAACTTTCTCCGCAGTTACATGAGAATAAGTAAACACGGTGTGGTACTCTGAAACGACTGAATGTTTGGTCCAGCTTCCGTACCATTTAAGTTGCCAACGTTGTTTCCATCAGGCACACTGCTGGCCATTTCCTGTATACACCGACAAGCACCAATAAGCGTGTTTATTGGTCCGGCTGAATCGATGTGCACGCGAATCTTTAACTTCTGTGACATTGTCCACGATTGCAACTCAGCCTTCACTTGGGATTTGTCAGCCAATGCACAAACAGAACAGCGTTTGCAAAGTTTCTCGATGTCAGAATCCATGTGAGGCCAGTACACATAACTACGTAACAGTGCTTTCATTCGAGTGATACCAGGATGGCTGCGATGAAACTGTTGCAGAACCCGTGTTCTGAGATCAGATAGGACGAACACACGTTTACCGAACACGATGCAGGAATTGAGAGTAGAAAGACGGTCTCTTCGCTGGAATTACTGTTTCATCTCACCATCAGTGGGCTTCTGAGGCCATCTGTTGTGAAGATAGCGCTGAAGATTCTGCACAACTGACTGAGTGGCATATCCGACTGTGTCAGACGCTCAGTCCAGTCCAAGCCCAGGATATTCAGTTTCGAATGCTCAGTAAGGTAGACTGTGCCGCTTGTATGGACATCACCACATTCAGTATCACAGTCTAACTCACTAATTAGTGGAATTTTTTCTCTAAATGCATTCTGGGCTAAAATGTTTTTTCTTATACACCGGACGACCAATGTTCTTTCCACGTCTGTCGCGAAATCAGCATGATATCAGAATCAGTGTCTAGCTGTAGGCGTGCTAGAATGCCGTTCATTTTCACTGATATATACTTTCGGCGTGCAGCGAAGCTGGGGTGGTCAAAACGGAATCCAGCTTTGTACCCTGTTTCTTCGGTTTCTTTCGATTGTTCCTTGAACGCGACGGCGGTGTCAGGGTTGAACGGTAACACGTCTCCTTATGTCTGAATCGAGTGCACTTTTGACATTTGTGGTGCCTGAATGGACAGAACCGCACATAATGGCAATCATCGCATTGCCAGCATGCAGTTGGGGGCTTCTGTAAGGTTTTTGCAGCTTGTTTCTCAGTTCCTCTGTTTCAGATTGATCAGCCGTTGGCATTCCGAAGTCACAGATGCCAAAGTCATGTGAGGGTCCTGTTCAATGTTGTTCAAGATTATGGTACGAATGTTGGCATCTTGGGTAGACTGTAGATCGCTTACTAATATTAGACACTTGAACTGATCCTCTGTCATTGTCCTTAACTTGGGCTGTTCACTTTCTGTACTTGCGTAAGTGACGAAACCATCCAGTCTATTTTTCAGCAACTTCAGACATTAGAACCAGATGTTGAACATGGGTGACTGCTCTCCGAAAATATTCATCATTATCTTCAGTGTTTTTTTCCAAAAGTGAGATCACGAGGTTTCTTTGGCAGAATCAAATCAGTATACCTCGAATGTTTTGTCCTACTTAGTTTGCGAAGAAGCAATCGCACCTGTCCTGTATCATCCTTGTCAGCCAATTCTACTCGGAGGACATCTTCGTATTGGTTGAACCAAGATTCGAATGTCACTCCCGCATCGGCATCATAAGCAAATTCATTGGTGCTGTTCTTGATGGCGTCCACTATTGAACTCGGTGTGATGTTTGAATTTGCTGACGTCGTAGATAATTTGCGCGGTAATGTTTCAATTAACGTCACTTGAGTCGCATGGAATTGCGCCTGTTGCTGCTGCAGGATCAGTTTCATTTCTCCCACTGGAATTGTCATTGTCCGTGAAGATTACGTTACCCGAGATCGCCAGTTATTAGATCGTCGCCTTGTTTACGTGCTCAGTCGCTTGACCCAAAACCGAGGAATGAGAAGAGACAAGGCAGCACGGTTTATTGGAAGGGCGAGACAAAATTAGACTGCAGAGGCTCTAAATTCATAGAACGAAACGATTACCATAGATTTCCGACAGACACAAAACGAATGAAATGAAACAGTCATATATGGCAGTGACGGCGTCAGAACAAATGTTACAGAGGTTATCAAAGGGCAACGCGAGAAAAACAGTCCAGATAGCGTACGGCGTTCGACCGTACACCTGCAGTCTGATTGGCTGAGTGGAACCATCCACCACCCACTACTATACCAACCGAGCTGGGCTGGCCGATCGATGCGGTGTGATGCGTCCTGGCTGTTTCGTTAGGAGATGCACCTCCTAAGAGCTGGTAACTCGTAGAATAGATAACGCAATTGAAAAGACTCACTGTACGGCGCAGCTACGAATCTCGTTTAGAATCAACGTCAGCGTGCGCCCTCTATTTTCATTTACTTTTACACATGTTGATGTGAAGCAGATTACTGATGAGTAGTGTGAGAGTTGTGATTTTTCATATAAATTGAAAGTCACTCACAACTGATCGCAGCTGTCGCATTCCCACAGACTTTCCACTTGACCTCTTTCGAAAGGAAACACGAGAATTGAGTTTCGCTCTCATTAGAACTCGTCAGTGGTGCATATGCTTGCCACGGCCGACACTGAAACTGCGGCCCTCCTTTCATGAGGCAACAAGTTGATGATTTCTGTGATTTCAACCTGGAGAGAAGTCCTAGTCGAGGGGTCAACAATTAAAGTTACCAGGACAACTACTGGGTCTCCTCTCAAGACGATCGAGCAACCTGTTCAGTATTCACAACCGAAAGTAGTCGAGCGTTCGCACATACTAATTCGATCGTGCCCAATGTGAGGTTAGTGGTACAGTGGTCAACACGGTTGCCAACGGTTGTCAACCGTTGTACAGCTGACTCGATTATAAATAACTGAAAACAGACTGTTTGCCAAACCGCCTTTTACCTCAGATGAACTGACGGAGACTTCTCGAAAGTTGTGTTTCTGTTGGTGAATACTGATGAACATTGACGCACTCGAACCCAACACTCATTTATTTTCATACCTTATCGTCTGTGCGACCTTGACTCATTTCCACATTCTTATCTACTAGGACGGAATGGACGACAAAAATTGGGGATGTGCCTATCGTTCACTGCAAACCCTAATTTCCTGGCTTATGTGGCAAGGGGAAGTTGTACCGAGACGCCTCCCATCTTTCAGAGAAATTCAGTCTTCCTTGGTGCGAACTGGAGACAAACCGAAGAGTTTTATCGGTTCGCGTCAGTGGATTGGCTCTCTTGAGGTTAGTGACTGAGTTTTTTGATGCCATCCGTTTTTGTATACCGATTCTGATTGTATGTGACATCTTTGAATTTGATAGGGCTCCGCGATCCCTTTTTATCATTCGACAAATCCGTCATGACTTGTCAATTCAATCTACACCGGATTGCAACTTTTCTCTTTGGTCTTTCAAAGACCAATTGTATGTGATGACAATCTGCGCATTTAATTATAGTAAGCCCCTCCATTCCTGTTATACTTTTACGTCATAAGGCAACATTCCGGGTTTTCTGATGTTTTTCTACGTAGTATTCCATCTTCGGACACGTCTGTTTCTGCCGACTGCGTTTGGAATCCGACCTGCTGCTGAACGAGTTTTATCACACTGGCACAGCGTGGCTCAAGATGTGAGTGAAACTTCGGTTAGGCTGGCGACTGTTCGGCTGACCATAAACAACTAAATGGATCAGAATGCATCATACAGATATCTAAAAAAAGAACCAGCAACCTATTAGACAAGGCAGTGTCTATTGGCGTTACTTCGTCGGATCACCTAGTCTTGGGAGAGCAGGATAGCCTTGTGAAAAAGTGGATACTCTTAAGCCCATTTCAGAATCAACGATTTCGCTGTGGTTCTTTCGCGCGTTTGCGGGCACATTTTCAGTAACCTTCTGTGATTAACTTCGTTCTAAAATAATTTGTATCGACCAACTAACTTTTCGTGCTCTTGACAGCCACGTATTCGAAGGGCGTAACCCGTGCAGAAAGCTCCTGGATCAAGCTCGGTGATGACAGTGCCCGACCACCCTGCGCGCAATCGCGGACTGCAGTGCGACTCTCTCGACTGCTGTTGTCTAGGTTTGTGCAACCTAACGGCACCCAATACATATGCGCTCTTCTATGTAGCACAGCAGCCAACACGTTGTTGTGTTACACTAAAAAAAAACTTTAGATCAGCCGGTTATTTTTGAATTAGTTGCTACAGCACCTGTAGTGGATGTGGGTTACCAGAACACATATTCCATTACGGTGTCTTATGAATCACTTCTGCTCCATCTAGGGTTTAATCGTAACAGCGCTATCGGTGAAAATCGAGTCGTTGACAAGCTTCGTGCACCCGATGGGTGACTTTTAAACCCTAAATAGTCGTGAGTTTGAGTCCTAGGTGTCTCGTTTCTACTTGCTTTTGCTTGGACAGTGTCAATATTCAGTTCCTATATGATAACATCTGTAGTGTATTGTGTTTCAGGATTTTTCGTGCGTTTCAGAGTAGAAGCGACTGCCTAACTGTTACGACCCCACCTGATAGAGAAAAGACAAGAACAAACGTAAGACCGCGAGCAGTATCTCTATCACGAACGAACGCAACGATATTGCAAAACGGTACGAAAATCAGAGCTCAAATATCGGAACCCAACTCTCGCAGCTTAGAGCCCCCCAACAAGTAAGGACAGAGAACGCCTTCAAACGAGCTTTATTTGCTGCTCAGCCTGAAGGCAAAATAGCGGTTTACAGCAACTGTGGTGGCCTTGGACCTATGTCGCCGAATTGACCAATCAGAAACGAACGCAAGTTCTCGGGCCTCCCAGAGTTCTGGCGGCCGTTTAACTTCCCAGAAAATGAGGAAATCCATTTTCCTTGCATATAAGGCTAATTTGTGGGAAAATGTGCCTTTTCCCAGCACTAACTTACTAAGTGTATTTTTAAAGCTTTGTTCAATTAATAGTTGTGAACCGACTGCACACTGTAAATCCATCGATTCGCAATCCAAACATGGCCCATTAGGCAAAACAGAAGAGCAACGCCTACATTACTAACTTAGGTTAAAAAGGCACAACACTCGACTGTTTCCAGATTTGGTGGTATAATTAATTTGACAATTCCGATCAATTTGCAGAAGGACGCCTTCTAAGAATACGTTGTCATGACGTGGGTTAGATTGTTGAATCCAACGCACTGTTAAGATTGAGAACACAGATGTAGAGTGGGGTCCAAAGAAGAAAATCACTTCGCATGAGTTTTGTGAATGATGAAGACGTTCTACGTCTCGATAGTACTGAGTAGTGCTCTAACTTTTTTGGCTTCTTTATACCAGCTGTTTGGATCGTCTTGTCATACGATCATTATCAGCAGGAGCACTGTGGTTAACTGCTGTAAAATGCTAAGAACTTCGTCCCAGTTCAGATGTCAAAGATGGTGGAGGGATGGGATTTAGTTCACAAAACCTACTCAAGCAGTCAGCACCAACCAGACGGCATCTACAAGCCAAATTCTTCACTGACTTGATTGTCTCTGTTAAATAACATTAATTCTCAACTTGTTCGGTAATACAAGGACTGCATCATTTAACTGTAATATCTCTAACCAAATATAAAGTTGGTTGGGCGGCCACCACCTGGGGAGATGAACACGACGTGTGTCACCTAATTTGTCTCATTTGTCCACTCATCAATTCGTATATCGTGTATCGCGCTAACTAACTCGATTAGGTGATGAGGTGATATTTTTAACACACACCTGAATAGTCTAAATATGTGACTTGAAGAGTTTTGGTGGGTGAAACCCACTTCCCAACCTCTTCGTCGCTCATCCACTAGTTTAATCCGACGCGTTTGGTTGAATCTAAGCCCATCGATGATAAAGTGGTTTAATCCGTTTAATATCTTTAATGTCTAAGGGTCATTTCGTTTCCAAACTGTTTGATATTACGATGTTTGCTACCATGGCATATACTAGGTTAGTCACTATCAGGCTGCCGAAACCTTAACGAGAGGCGTCGCGTTATCCGATGTTTAAGTCCGAAGCTGTGTGATTGGTAGTCGAGTGTCCTTACTGTTTAGCTGTTTCGAACTACTGTATTTCATGGTCGTGACGTAAAACCGTCTTGTCTATGGCCTTAAAAACTTTTCTTCTATGTTTCGGTCTACCCTATATTCAAGAAGCTACTGTAGTCCTAGAAATACGAGTTCAAAGTTATATTTGGTGACATTCAATTCACATGTTATCAGGGATTTCATCAAGTACTGGCATGTAGATTCTCTTTTCCCAACTGAAACTTCCTGTACTTTCATTTTCTGGTGGCCGAAATTTTGTAACATCTTCCATCATTTTTAGGCGTTTCTAATCACTTTTTATCAACATTGTCTATCCCGTAGGCAGTGATATTTTCTGAATTGTAGTAATTCCTACTCAATCGAGACTGTTCTGATCAGTTGTAACCCGTAATTACCTTATCACTTGAAGAAAAGTTCATACGTGAATGAATTTTTGGCAATATAATCCAGTCTGACGAATATTCCATCCTGGGCCTAACTGATCATCATGTGCTATTGCATCTGGAACGTCAGTTAACGTTATATCCGTTAATTGTAGAACAATTATCAAGATTATCTTACCACCACAGGGAAGACGGTTTGGTGGAACAGATCGCAGTGTGTAATGGTGGGTAAATACCGTTCGAGTCTTCCACAACCTCGATTTCGCGCTAAGCATCAGACAGTTCTACCTTGACAAATGGTTTTCCATTGTTAAGAATTGTGGGCAAATCGTCCTGTAACGGCGATGGATTCTGATGTGTTTTTATGACAGTGTTTAAACCAGCGTAGTCACCACAAATGCGCATTCAGTTCTTTGGCCAAAACTGTTGGAAGTGTCCATGACGGAAAATGTGGAGGAATGATGACTCTTAAAGCTTCTAATTTCTGGTTTGTCTGTGGTGCAGGTGTGGATGGTACTAGACGCTTAAAAGTGAACGTGGGTTTGCACACAGGTCATAGGTGCACTTCATCTTGAATTTAAGTGGAATGATTAAGCTGTGCTGTAAGCACCTTCGCGGGACGCTTCTGTAGCTTCTCGTTAGACTTTTTTGCGCTTGTGAATTAAAGCTTGAACCTGAAGAACGCTTAGATGGTTACGAGTAGCATTTAGAGGTAAACAATACAAACACAATTTTCCATCCAATCAAGTCCGAGAAAGGTGAACTTAGCATTCGACAGGTAGCAAGTATCATTGATTCATTGTCCTGTAAAGGTCATAATGCTTTCAAGTTCTGGTGTTCGTTCGAATGGCGCATCTGAGGCGCTGCAAGCCACATGAGTCGTGGGTTTGTACAGAATGATTCCCGTTGGGCACTACTGTTTGTTAGAAATGCAAGTATTGTCTGATGTAGCGTCTAATTGCAGACAAGAATGATGATCACTAACCAAAATGGAAATAATCCTATGAGTTCTGACATCCAGTTTGAAAGTGATCAGTAATCTACTAGGACAACTTAGCGGAAACCGATTGCTGTTATGACCGACCTTATGGCACGTGGTGCGTCAACACCTTTTGCATTTGCAAAATCGTTTAAAATTCGATTCACCGCAGCACTAACAGGCAGTTAAAGGCTGTTCGATGAGATTTGTATTTGGGCCTCAGAATACCGATGTCCCTCTAGTTGCATTTCTATTTCGTACCGCTCATTCACTTGAATAAGTATTTTGTAAGGTGGATCCATTTCTTAAATTCTCATCAGTCCTGCAGCGTGCAACGTGAACATGACAAAACATCATGCGGAAAGGCCACAAATTACGAAACAAAGTGTAAACGTGTAACGCCTGTGTCTGTTAAGACTACCATCCTGTACACCATAATTGCCATGGCCCACACCGTTGTGGGTTGCGCTTGACAGTTAGCAAGATTTTAGGCGATCGATAATTTCCAGCTTGCCCAATCATATTTAGTGTTGAATTTGAATGCACACGGTGGCAGGTCTCTAGCAGATGTCCACTAATCGACCGTCGATTTGAGTGGTTGCCTGGGAAAGACTACTCGCCAACCATTTCGGAATACGCTCCTTTATTCTTGTTTGAAGCCTTTTATCAATTCTTTCTTCGCGTGTTAAAACCTTCAAAATAAGACTGGACCTTGACGCGGTATGACGGCCTGCGCATCTCGATGATCTATTGAACTAAACTGGACAGTGTGACGGTCATACCGACAGAGTCACTCACACCCAGCAGACCAAATAGGTAGAGGTCTGACAAACCACAACCTCGTGGTTCTCCAGGTTGAGGATTAGAAGATGGTTGGCATTTTTTTCGGGAAAATATACTCATTCTCGTACACCGCCACCCACCAGCTGACTTGTAGTACAGGCTCTTGAGCCAAAGACTTTGGCTGAGAGCCCTAATCATTCTCCTGTCTAGGTCGGGGCGTCTGGGCAGTATCTCAGCTCACACACATCCATGAATCGTCGCAACACCAATAATTTCTTATTGCATCGATCGTCTCGTAGAATCTACCGGGTCGACCTATCTGCAGCATACAACAGGGTAGATGAGCAAAAGCACGCTACTGCCGACCCCTCCCTTACTGTCCCATCAAATTTAACTATCAGGCCCCACCCGAACCCCGTTTATCGTGACTACTCTGCAGGTCCCACAATAGATATAGCTAATTCGTGGTAACACTGAGTCGGTAAGTCTCATATCTTGCCATTCAGTTTCAGGCCTTCCTCATCTTTTGCGTAGACCTAGAAAACGATTTAATATAAGTGCTTTATACGTTTGCACCCTAAAACAGATAGGTTAACATGCCGCTCTCGCACGTACTTTGGACTTGTTGGATGTCGATTTCTGTTGCATTTCAGAGACTAGAGTGCAGGACAGTAGTCAGTGTATGGGCCTAACAGCATCTGCACCATTTACTCGATTCTGGTTATACACTCCGGATGACTCCACGGCCCGCGCTACCGGTCAGGCTGGAGTAGACACCTTCCTCTACACTACGACTTCAGCCCCATTAGTAGACTGGATTCCTTTTAGCAGTGGACTGTGCCGTTAGTTTGACAGGTTATCTTAAGGCCAGCTCTAGACGCAAAACTTTTCATTGTGTCTGCTTATACTGTAACTGATCGTAGTGTTAAGGACACCTTTTACTCGGATCTCGCCGCTCTCTTTCAGTCGACACATGGTTATTATTGAATGATTCTGGCCAGAGATATGAGCACTCGGATCGGCCGTCTTACTGAAGCTTTGGTGGCAGGCCTGGGATGGCATCACATCGTTGAGGTAGTGGTGGGCGATTGTTGCAGCTGTTCGCTGAGCATAAGCTATTTTTATCTTGTACTGGTTTTAGGCATCGTGCACGTCATTGTTATACTTGGTGCCCACCTTCTCCGAATCAAGCCTGGTCTCAGATGGACCGCATAGCTGTTGGTTATACGTGGCGGGGTTCCATTCTTCTTATCAGAGCACATACTTGGATTGGGATCGTGCTTTGGTACATTGTCGCTTCGTCTTTACTTTTAGCGGGCAACGACCCTACAGACAGCAACCACTGGCTTTTGAGAAATTGGCTGTATCGTCGGTAAAGCACAAGTACCAAACCAGCTTAGTAAACAGCCTTAACAATTCTCACTCCAAAGATCCTAATTGCTGCTGAACCGAAATCTTACAGGCAATTTATGCAGCAAGTACTGTGGCATACGGTACGGTGGTTTGTGAGCTAAACAGACTGTCGGTTTTAGAGTAATCCCTGGAGTTGTTAGATGTCAGACGCAACCTTCCTTCTGATACCTCCTATAGCAAGTTTAAAAGGGACATCCGTAGGAAGCTGAAACAGTCTAAAAGCTGATCGTAAGGCTTGGCTAATAGAGAGTATCAAGGGAATATAGACCGCTTCTGCTTCAAGGAACGCCGACAGACTCTTCAAGCCTATCTGCGCTGCTGGTCCTACAAACGATCGTCTGTCAGTGAAACTGTCAGGTAGGCAGATGGCACACTCATCTATAATAAGTTCAAAAGATTGGAGCACTGTGCGGAACATTTCGAGGGTCAGTTTAGCTGGCCTCCTGCTTCTACTGTGTCAGCACCACAAACTTATGATATAGTGGCCTGGTCGGTAGATTTAGGACAACTTACTGAGACTGTGGTTCACAATTGCATTTCGACTCTCAGCTGTATTACGGCTGCTGGCTCCGATGATCTGATGCCGGCAGGTAAGGAGGTGTTATCAGAGGCTTTGACACAATTGTTTCAACTTGTGTTTACGATACGGACCATCTCCCCGCTGCTGGGGTCACTTGATAATAGTTCTCGTGTTCCAAAAAGGTGTCCAGTAGTGTTGCGGAAACTATAGGGGAATTAACTTGACTCCATTCATTACTAATGTTCTGATATACTTTATACTTCGCCGACTCATTGCAGTTCGGAAGGCAGAGTTTCACCCTGTTCAAGAGTGTACTGATCAAACTTTTACCCTTCGCCAAATTCCGGAATAGCGTCGTGTATACTGTCAACCAACAGTTGCTATATTTATCGACTATAAGAGTGCGTTGGATTCGGTTGATCGATCAGCACTTTTAGAATCGTTCAAACGCAGAGGTGTACCGACCAAATATATGAACACATTGTTGGCGTCTTATTCTCACATTTCAGTTCACATTGAAGTTTACGGTGAACTGTCTGACAGTTGCAACATCAAGATTGGCGTACGTCAAAGCTATCCACTTTCACCATTTTCGTTCAATTTCGTCATAGACGACATAATGAATGACTGTCCGTGACACTCACAAAATGCCGGCATCGACCTATTACCTGGTGGTTGACTGACTGATGTTGATTATGTTGCCGACAAGGTGTTTCTGTTTGACAAATTTCATGCATCCCAAACAATGCTGGACACTATTTCGCGTTCTACTAAATGTTTCGGAATGCGCCCTACAATCTCAAAGTGCCAAGGGCTTCTGTAAGATTGCTCTGATTGCGAAGATTCAATGCTTGGTAATGAAGCCCTGGAGGTTGTCGATCGGTTTGTATATTTGAGAAATTGCATCAGCAGTGGTGTATGGATGGAGAATGAAATGGTAGCACGTAGCTCTTTGACCAGGACGGTATTCGCCGATTTAGGACATCTCTGGTGACACGGAAGCATCTCCTTGAGGTTTAAGGGTCGCGTATATGAGGCGACAGTGACAGCTGTGTTACTTTATTGCAGCGAAACATGGCCACTCAGAGTAGAAAATGCGAACTGATGTCTGCGTTTGGTCGGCATCAGCGAGTAAATAACGAAGAGATTTGGGAGCTGGTATTTGGTAGTGATTGCCAAACGATTTCTTTCGTTCAGTGTTTACATTTGTACAGATTTAGATGGTTAGGCTATGTACTAGGAATGCCAGCTAATCGTTTGCCATGGCGAGCACTCTTTTCGGACGCTGTGGTCGACTGGCGTAGAATGCGGGGTGAATAAATTAAGACCTGGTGTCGAGAAATGAAATCGTTCACGAAGGGGTTGGTCGCTGTAGATCGGGTTCATCTCCCCTGCTGGGGCCCTCGCTACTTACTGTCGGTGGCTGAAGGTGGCGTCTAGTTGGGCTGAGTGGCGTGAATGTTGTTGTTTGTCCGAGTTGTCTGTGAAATGGATGCACTAATTGACGCGGACAGTGAAAGCTGTCTTGTTAATAACACCTTATTTCCGTTTATAGCTCGATTACTGATGAGTAGTCGGGGATTTGGTTAATTTCAAATTGAACATCACTCACAATTGATCGCAGCTGTCGCATTCCCATAGATTTTCCAGTCGGCCCCTTTCGAAAAGGAGCACTAGACTCGAGTTTCGCTCTCATTAGCGCTCGTCAGTATGATAATTCGGTCGTGCCTAACGTGAGGTCAATGGCGCAGTGGTTAACACGGTTGCCTCATGAACAACGTGTCCGTGGTTCAAGTCCCGGCAGTGGCGATGATATAGCTCGATTGTTTGTTTGCAAGGTGTAGGCACCTTGATGCTGAATGTTTGAATATAGACGTTGCCATTTTTACTGATTAGGTCCCTTCCCCTCCGTTTCCTTCTTATTCTCTCTTCCTTTGTGAGGTTTGTCTTTTTATTCATGGCAGTTAAACATCGTTGCGGATTACTGATGTATTGCTGTCTATGATAATGATATATTAAAAACGCTCATTTCCTTAGTGAAGTTGAACAAGACAGTGAGAGGACACAAATCGTGTGTTCTTCGCACAATTTGATCACATCCATAGCTAATTTAGAACATCGGGACGAATCTCCACAAAACAGAATTCGTGCCCTTGTAACTTTGGTAGGCAAACACGAAGATGATAAACATGGGAATAATGGTCACTAAGATAGCCGCAGTGCCAACACAACTTGTTTTTAAACGCACATAAGAAGATTGTCAATTTTAGCAGCTAATGCTTTGAAAAACCGGGGAATGCATCATAAACATTGTATTCTGTTTGAATAATCTGCCTTTCTGTTGATGACATTGGGTGTCGTCCATCTGCCTCTCTACACGCAGCCGGAGTTTCTATCTCTTTCTGGTTATTTGAGAGCATACTAGTTCATGTGGTCAACCAGTTATGGGTCTGTCCTCCATAAGGCTCAGCCACACGAATGTTTGTACAAACAGTATTATGTGACAAACGTAGACGATTTGTTCGTAATCTAGAAAACTGACAAAGCTGTGGTCCAGTGAATGTTTGTCCACAACAACAAATAAAGCCATAAATTAAGGGGAAGACAAAACTGCGAGAATGACCCTCTTTGTTGATGGCAGTGATAACTTTGTTGTCTCAATCTGTGTTGTCAGTCGCGCAGTGTTGTAGATCCTCTTGCTGCCTCAATTCCCTGGGATGCTGAACGCAGCAAATTGTCTCCTTTTTATGACAAATTTAGAAGCACATCCCTCTTTCAGATAGTTGTTACCGAGTGTTTTTGCCCTACCTACTTTGCACACCGGTTAATGAGAACGTTTAGATAGTTGCGTCCGAGGTGCAGAGAGCCGAGCTAAATGAGAAAGTGTTTTTACCAAGGCTCGTTTACGAGCAATTGGTTTGAAGCCCGTGAAACTGAAACACTGTCTCGTCCATGTTGGTTTATGGTAAACGTGTCTTATAACGGTTTTGTTGCCGAATCATGGCAGTATCTTGCTTGAGATTGATAATCCTTTGGCATTCCGACGTGATCGATTGTATTGTGATCTTTGGTTCTAACTCGTTTTTAATCAGAGTGCTAGTTCGAATGGTTGCATTAACCAATGGTTGTTGGCCATTGACAGCGATCATACATTTTAATTGATCATCCTTGATGGTTTGCAGCTTCAATAGTCCGCATTCGTGTTTAGCAACGTGTGCACACGTGACAAAATCATCGCTCCTTATTTTTGTCAGGTTGAACCACCGATGGCCGATGCTGAAAGGTGTGGTTTATGTATCAAATATTTGAAAGATAGTTTGAGCCGCCTCCATGAAATCGACCTTAGTTGGTGTCTTGAAATCAATCTCAAGTCTGCAGAAGATACCCCGTCAGCAATTATATTTTTGTCCGACCATGCCTACACGAACAGTTCCACCTAACGATTCGGTATGCTTGATTCAGGACCACTGGTTTCATCCAGTAAGGCAAAGAGCAGACCAGCACAATCGATCATGTGTGGGCAAGGCAAAGGGATTACAGAGCCCAACATCAATGCGACACTCACTAACTGGTTGATCGTAGATAGATGGCCAATCAGGAGGGAACAAAGCAATGAAGGACAAAACCACGACTACATTAATGAGAAGCTAACAATGTTTCAATGGTCAGAGTGGCACAGTTAACCATACAGCCTTGTATAGTGGATGTTGGCTCTGACATTGCTGCCGAATTAAGACTTATTTTGATCCTACCCAGCGTGGTGTCATGCGCCACAACATGCAAGAGGGGACACACAAAATACGTGGTTGCGAAGTTGCAAGGTCTCGACACAACTGGTCCATTTTTGACAGATTCTGCTGCATCTTTTGAGCTTCAGACAAAAAGCAAGCAATGCACCACGGCGGCTGGTAAATTCTGTACGAAAACAAATATTGTCATTTTCCATGCCTACATCCTACTCCGACATTCTGGCTGCTCTTTCCAACTTGGCCAGTTCTTACAACATTGTGCTGCGCTTCAAGTCATGAAAGAGAATTCGCAAAACTTGTTCGGGCTACTAAAATATGTTGGAATTCACAGTTCCCAAAACGTGCTGACGAACCGTGTTTTTGTCCATACGATGCTGTCATGACCTATGCAATACTAATGTTCTTGACTGTCGCAAATTCTGTTCGTTCTATTCAGTTCACCGACTTACTACTCAGCATACTCCCCACTCATATTACGCGTGGTATGCATTAGTAGATTTCAGTGAAACCTGGATGAGTTGTCTTACAACGTAAATCATATTGAGAGTTTGGATGCGTAAACGCATGCGGGCTCCCAGAATGGCCTCGCTGTTCTGTGGATGAGAGAACACCTACAGGTTAGCTGCATTTGGCTTGTTGGTTCAAATTCATTCGAAATTCCGTCCCTCACAGGTTGGATCACTGCAGTTCGTAACACGCATAACTAACTTTTATGACTTGGTTGTAGATTACATTATCATATATCTTTTGGGCTGAATTTTTTCTCGTTAACATTGGATTTCGACAGTGAAGTAGAACATCCACGCTACAGCTTACTGTGTGTTACCAAATATTTTTCAAGATGCACTTATGTGTTCTTATGTTCCGTTTTCAATCTTTTCAGGTCAGCTTCTGTTTGGAAGAATTGTACCGAGTACAGTGTCGTCTGTTACCGGTCTCTCATGGTGCAGACATGGGCTCTATCGCTGCCCCTCAACTGGCTGAACATTTTCACAGCGGTGGAGGACCCGTGATGATTGGTGGCGGTCAGTTGGCGCATACTATCATCGGCGTCCAGTTGCAGAAAGATGATTTCACTGTTGTATCTGATAGGTCGACCAGTCCGCGGTATCTTGTCCTGGATCCACATTTCACCGGTCCGGCGGGGAATTTGAAAGTTGTGTTAGACAAGGGCTGGTGTGGCTGGAAGGATTCATCATTCTGGAAATCAGATGTACATTATAATCTTTGTTTCCTTCCTCCCATCCAACTCGGCCGAGTGTAGATTTTTGTGACGTTCCACTAGTCATCGTCTGCCTGACTGCTTTCTCTGGTCTTTGCTCTGTCATTACCCCATTCATCCACGTTTCAGTGTACAGACAATCCGGTTTTCTTTGAGACTTCACTGTGATCTATCTTTCTTTCCCATTCCATTACAGTACCATATTTTGTGTGAGATGATAGAAAATGACCAATTTGGAGTTCATTCGCTTTTATCATTGTTGAGGTTGGAATCTTCTCTGACGTGTTCTGTCGCAAATGCGTTGATAATCCCTTGAATTCCATCGAAAAGCCCAGTTTAATCTTCAACTCGGTTAAAACGCATTTTTTATTCAAGCGAGTCTGTTGTTTCACGTTTGCATCTGTCAGTTCAGGGCAGCCGAAAATATTCCAAATGCGTAGGACACCATTGGTTTATCAAAATGACAGATAATCTGTTACACATTCCTGATTGACACGGTGCAGTACGATTGCTGTTCCTTGATCGGGTTCACTTGTCACACATAGATTACTTGAACGATCGACTACTAGCAGTTTTCGTATACAGTCGTCCTGATATATTAGGTGGAATGGAGTGTTGTCAGGATTTCGTTTTTCTTTACTTTTGTTTAAGTTACGTTAGAATAATTGACTGTTCAGATGGATAATCTTCCAGTTTTTTGACGACGTGTTCCATTGATTGCGTGACAGAGAATGTATTTTGTCTTTTTTATGGGTAGTTTACTTATGGGAGAGTTTACAGACTATAATTCGAGAGTCACTGGCTGAGGTTGCTACCATGTAGGCCCGGAGAAGAATATATTCAATCTGTGTCACATGCAACTTTCACAAAATAAATTAGCAGTTGAAGTTGCGATCGCTGGAGTATGTCGACGCGACCGTAATTTTGAGCTTCGTTCATGTTGACTGCTACTGTCTATGGGTTACCCTGTCATAGTTTTTCTTTTTTTGATAGTTTTTTTGCTGTTTATCGTCATATTTGGCATTTGACCGTTGTTTTGTTGCTTCTCATCTCTTTTGCAGGTGATAACCACGGATATAAGATGGTCAAGCAACAGTAAATTACGATAGGGAAACCTGTTGTTTTAGGCACCTTGTTACTTTCTTGTCCGCCCATGACCTTATATGTTTGTGTGACAATAACCACCGCACGATATGAGAGCTCTAAACTACATTTTTATTTCGACGTGATCTGGGAATTCCTTGGGGAAATAACTGCTCCTGTCGTGTATCGCTTGTTCGTCTTACTAGTTTCGGCTACGTGCTACTGGTAGTGCCTTGCTTCTATTCCTGGCACTTCGTGCTTTCCGTACTGAGTTTTACTTCGGACCTAACGTTTCTTATCGTCTTTATTTTAACCGAGCGGAGATAGTCAGCACGAGATTCTAACGGGCAACCTTCATACTACTAGCCAACGCTCTCATCCATTGGACTACCGGCCATATAATGCTTGCTCTAGATGAGGTGGCTTATGTATTTGAATTGGGATTATTATCACGTAATACGATAACCACGTCACACTTGATATCCCTGCGAAATTTCGTTTCGTCCAAACTGAACACCTCGTGACCTGCATATCAACTTAAATAAATACGTTGACCACTATTCTCTGTTATACGCATATTCCATACCCCGGTACGCCTTTCGAAAAGAAGCACTGGGCTGAAACTTCACTTTGCTAAAACCTCATCAGTGATACATATCCTTACTGGGGCTGGTGCTTGATCCCAGACTACGTTCTCATGAGACAACTATGTTGTTCACTGCTTCGTTGACCTCGTGTTATAAGTGACCAAATCAACGGTGGTCCGTATGTACGGCTCGAATATGGAAATGTATGTATATTCATTGCTTCAGGAAACTGGAATACTTGATAATCGTATCTCCTTTTGCCCGATTGGAACTCAATATTGCCTCATTCATTTTTGCTCTCAACTATTCATCACGATTGACCTTGAGACATAACACGTACATTGGTTACTCGGCGTATTATTTTTCGACTATCGCGACACTGTTAAAAATATCTCATCGAATCCAACACAACATCAAACAGTTGATGTTATCAAGTAAACTTTTGAAGCAAACATTGTTATCGAAGTGGTGAGGTGCAACAGTGAATGACTATCACCAGCACCAACAATCAGCCATGTTCCATCAGGGGAAAACCCTTTCATAACACAGTGCTTCGATATTTGAAGGCGTGATAACCGCTATTGTGGTTCACGTAAAAGCCGTCCCAAATACAGCCGTTGTACGTAGGATTACACCACGGTGAGATTCTGCCGGCTTTTGTACTTATGGGCAATACTTTTCGTCCGTTTGATCTGTTTCTCACGCACACCCAGGTTCTCCGCCTCAGTGAACAGTGGCGAACGTTAGATTTAATCGGTATCGTTGATTCTCTTGCCGATATGTTCACACGATCATCTTGGTTGTACACCTGAAATCATTCACCTGATTATTGCATCGAAGAAACACAGTCATTCAACGTATCATTGTGACCAGTTTGTGATGAGACGGCTACGATCAAGTGGATTGTTTGAGCATCCCGATTATTGACGCAGTCGACAACTACGGTCTCACTGATGGCTTTAATGGCAGTCACTTTGTCAATGACTACTATACATACACTACACCGTTCCCTTCCGTTTTTTTCAAATATTGAGTGGCAGCATTAAATTTGTTGCTTTCGACACTTGCGATCGACATGTTTATTGAACAGTTGCTGGATAGCCCTCCTCTAAAAAACTCGATCTTTCAATTCCTGCATAACTGCGTTTACGTAGTTGGAATCTGGATTGTAGCTGCCTTCATAATACGAAATTGATGGCTTTATCTTATTACATTTAGGGTCGCTATCGTTCACACTTTGCTTCTTACACAAGTATCTTTTTACACAGCTTGAGATATCCTCTTTTGTTTCTGACGATCTCCGAAGTTTGCAAACTGAAAGCAGTCAAAAAACAGGTCACACCTCAAATTATGTACAATCTCGGAAAAAAGAAACATTGGGACAGGCGACAATACTCAGAGGGTGTGGACAGGAGTAAAACGTACATAGTTGTCCAAACAAATTCACTGAGCATTTACGCGCGTGCGCCCACTTGTAGGCTCTCATCATTAAGCGGTTGGCCGTTGATGATTAACATGATGGAAGAGGTGAGGTTTCGTTAGGTCCTTCCACACGTACTGTCCAAAGAGAAGTGGTGATCACAGACCAAACTAAATGACGATTAAAATGTCATTAATAACGGCGAAAAATCGTCTTTATTTCGTAACCGAAAGTGAATCCAACGAGATGCATTTTACTTGTCTGACCCCCATGTGCCAAGAAAGCATTGTGAGTGTTTTGTTTCGAGCCCGTGTTGAACTCCTACTTCTGGTCCACATGACAATTGTCTGCGTTGGTGGGGTGATCATGTACATGCAGTCTGATTTCACGCTGGATTGCACTTATATGTGGAGTCCGGTGCACATACATGCAATTATGTGTACGCCTATCGATCATCAGCACTGCCCAACCAGATCGTGGCTAGATGAACCAGCGTACTAATGACAACAAACTACCCCTGAACACGGTTGAATGTTTTGTTTGTGATAGGAAATCGTCGAGTGGTTCCAGAATGCGAGTCGCAGGTCATTGCATGATATCATCCATGGGCTGTTTCGGCTACGATCCTACTGTTCTCGTCTGCGTCCCAGCATTCATCGCGTCAGGAGAGATATGACTTCAGCTTCGATCGCACGGTAATACTTATATCAAGTGTGAACGTAGCATACTTCACTCTGACCAAGCATTCAAGTGTGCTCATCAGTGTAACAACCTTAATAGATTTTCAATTGCATTTCGCTGGTGAACCTCGCTCAAACTCCTAGCTACAGTTCCATCGGTACACAGTACCTTTCGGTGAAAAGTTTTAAAACTTTTGATGCGCGGTGAGGGTTGCATACCATATCCATACACTGGCTATAAATGGGGTTCCTTTATTCCGGGCGCACAAACGCATTGTAATAGTTGTAGAGGCTTTTAGTTATCCGTCAATTAAATTGATATCTGTAAGTGCTAGCCAATCGTTCCAATTTGCTGTATTTGCGTCACACTGTTCACGTGACTGATATACAGGTGAGTTGATCACAGCAATAGTAGTGGGCCAAATACTCGCATGTGTTAGTGCCCTGGTCACTACCCGAACGGTCGTGATCGATGGACGTACAGCAAATACCGGAAACCTCTGTGTAAGGTATGCTCACTGTTAGGCGACTGCGCATCTGACCCCAATTGAGCCCGGTATGGTCTTGGTGGGACATTCTCCTTCATGCAACAATCGAGCACCGAAGAAACATTGTTTTTTCGAAGTTTTTCGCTTGGTCCCGTTGTAACGACAGCCAACTACTGACTACTACTTATAGTCAATGAGTTTGCTTAAACTGTGCTTTAATTTTTATGGCCGCTTGGAGGAACGCTATCTAGCTGCAGGCTTGTTTTGCCGAATACTCTAAGTAAATGCGCTGAGAGTACTGATGGTATTGGTTGACGTTTCAGGACAAAAAACGTCAATATGTCCTTGAGCCTGAACCACCAGTGAATATCGCTGGCAAAGTTAGTAGTAGACAGCAACTCCGATGAATGTGCGAAGGTCGTCTTCCACCTGTTCCAAACAGTTAGCAGTGGGTTTTTCTGTAAAAGAAAACCAGAAAGTTTAGTTGTCTGTAGGATGGTATTTTAATCATAGTCGGCTTGTTGCTGGAAATGAGTGTCACCAGTGTAGGCGAATAAAAGTCTAGTCCGTGTAGAATTTTGACCGTGAAGCGGTGAAATGTCTGAGCGTCGTTTACGACGCCAAAATGCATAAGACCAACTTCGAATAGGCCTAATGGGGTTGTGATAGCTGTTTTAGCGATGTCATCAGGAGTCAGAGGAATCTGATGATGTGCCTTGACCGGATCTATGTTAGAAAAGACATCCTTTCCAGAAAGGTTAATGGGAAAGTCATGAATTTGCTGAATGGCATAAAGGTCTGGCATAGTAGCGTTGTTCAAGTCTCGATAATCACCACACGGTCTCCAATCCCCCGCAGTCTTCTTGGGGACCATGTGCAAAAGCGATGACCATGGGTTGTTCGAGGGAAGGATAATTCCTGCTCGCAGCATTTAATAAAATTCCACTTTGGCCATCTTCAGCTTCTCTGGAGGTAATCGGTGTCGGCGCACGGATTTTGGTGATCCCATGGTGATGATGTGATGAGCAACGTCATGTTTCGGCGTCGTGGTATTGGGTGTGGATTGGTGGATTCCCGGAAATTGTTTCAACAGCACGGTATACTGATTGGCCTCCGATAAAGCCGTTCGAAGTCCGATCGCATTGATGGTGGTGGCTTTCCTTGAAAGCACAAACTAGTGCTGCTGTCTGCGTGTTCCCGGTGGCTGAGGTCGACAGCCGAACGGTAATTTGTGGGAAAGTCAGCGTCAATAACTGGGTGTTGGACATCACCAATGATAAACATTCAAGGGAAACTTGGACGCAGTCCTAGGTCGACCATCAAGAAATGTAATCTACAGGTTTGAGATCGCGTGTTATTTTACCTGGGGGTGTAACGTTGGCATCTGCGCCAGTGTTGACGAAGAAACAAAGTCCAGTGGAGTTATCGTGGACATGAAACAGGCGACTCTTGGTCTGGCCAGCGGCAGCTGTCGCCATTACTGGATGGCCAGGTCGTTTTCCTAATTTATACTGTCCTTAGAAAGCGGACTGGTACATGCACATGCACTATTTCAGTGAAATCAATGCTGGGGTTGGAGTGGAGTTGTACGTCGATAGTGAAGTTGTCGAGCGTGTTGCAGATGCGAAGTCTTGGTTTGGAAACTCCTACAGATATTAGGGTTGGTTTAGAAATTGAATGAAGGAACCCGTAATCAGTAGGTTGAGAGTATTGTTAATCCAAGACAGGCGCAATTGTGAGGAGTAGCAACAGGAACAGAATACGCAGAGGTGGCAACAGTTATGCAAGCTTGTATTACTTGGATTTAGGGACTTCGAATAGCCCTAGAAATCGTACTCGTTTCAGTAAGCAGTTTTTTCATGAAGCAAGAAGCCCCGTTTATAAATGTACAACAGGATTAAAGAAATCACATTCTGTCACGAGCTGGTCGTATTGGCAATTACAAAGTCGAACCGTAAACTGATTGGTGCGATACAGAACAAAGAACTTGGCTACTAACAGGAAGTGTAACATTAAGGATTTATATCCAATCTTAATACGGTGTCTTTACCGCGACGTTTGGATTGGTTCCTTACTAGATCTATTCTGTCGGGGTTTGGACAGTCGGTGAACTGGGTAGATTTCCACCACAAAGCTGCACTGCGAAGCCACGCAGAGGGCTCAGGGCTATCACATTTAACCCAGCTGTCCCCAATTAAAAGTGGCTCAAATTCAAGTGTTAAGGCACCCACTCTGTGACCGACCCAGGGCGCCTCCGTCGTGAGAAATAAGAAAAAACCACTTGACTCAGTCCTAACCAGCGGAACTGTTCAAATCGGCCGAGACTTTTCATACTGCTATGCACACGTGCGATCCTAACTCTTTCCCATGATGTGGTGGGAATGTGTGAACATTATATACCCTATAAATAATTTGAAATTTGTCGTCCTAATCGCACACGTTTTGGAGCGGAACAAAGCTCTATATTCTGAACGTGTCTTCTGGCTTGCCTTGAGAGCGAATACGAGACAGTCGCGGTACTATTCGGGACCGAGATTTCCGTGTTAATATTTACCGAGACGAGTATCTGAATTTGCCAAGCGAATTACGATAGGTTGGGCGAACCAGCATACCGTTTAGGAGGGTTTACAACAAATAGTCAGCTGTACCGCCGGTGGAATGCTGCGTGAACTGTTTAGAAAGTTCTCTTGACGCAGTTGTCCTCTGAATCATTCGGTGGATCCTATTAGGCCATCCTTTCTGCTGCGCGGTCAGTCGTACGACTTGAATCCCGAACCCAGCAGGGAAAGACTTCCGCATGATCGTTTATTAGAAACGAATCAAAAACTAGACCAGAGGGACTCGGAATGTATATGGCAAACAAGTACTATACAAGCCAGTCGGGCGCACAGCGAATCAGGCGGGTCATGGGGTCATCAACAAGCAAGCGAGAAAAACCCGTTCTGATAAAGTTAACGCTCAGAGGAGTCCGATGCCACAGTTACAATCTGACCGGCTACTTGGACTAATACAACTTCATGCACCTGACGTGAATTTTCCTGAGTCAGTGTGAACCAAATATTCCAGGTTCACTTCAGCCGGCTGTTGTTCGATTCCACCCGTACATTTAACCAATCTCGCAGACGATAATGTCCCGAAACCGGATCGATCGACACTGAGCGACTAGCCGTCGTAACGTGCACTTTACGGCATTCTGTATTGGGTGGGACACGGACTCTACATGCGTTATTTCTGATTCCTTGAAGTGGTTTCGTAACTCATCTTGCGTCTTCCGAGAATTTTTCTGCTGTGGCTGGTTCGGCTCCAGACAAATCTTGGATGTCCAACATATCGGTCTCTTTTAAATTTGCAGTCACCAATGATAATTTGTGCATGGTTGATGCCTGATCACTTGCATCTCCAAACAAGTATATGCTTGTTAACTGAATTACGCGTTCATGGAAACTCTAGTTTTCTCTTCTTCGTGGTGGAGATTCCAGAAGGATATATCTACTGCGAATATCATCCCGCTTCCGAAGATTACCAGACCAAGTTTGGTAAAAGAGCGCTAAAAGAAAATATCTGGCCCTTCCATGAGAATGGCGTGATTTGATCTCAGCCTATTGACGTCCGTTGGTAAAATGTTGCGTCATGAGATGCTAGCATCCGTAAGTCGCGGGGCACGATTTCAGTATGTGTGACGGATTCGTGGCTTTTCCCGGAGCGGAACCTAACTGTATCAGAAGGTCATAGTCTGCTTCAGGTTCCGTGGAATTTCTTTGGCTACGGGTTGTCGAATACTCCAATCGAGCTTATCTTAAGGACTGGGGAATATTCTGTCCTTCTCTCAGATCCGGTTCGGGAATGGTGGCATGCAAAGGGTTGTTCAGGCTCATACCATTATGTGTTGCAGAGAAATTTCTGCAAATTTGTCCTTCTACATTCATTATGCCTCAACTACTAGCATAAGTTACAAGTTTAAACAGTGAGAATATTTTTCAAAAAAGACTAGAATATGGTGTCATGTCAGGGCTAGGCCCAGCCCAACTCCAGTTTCTTACTAAGATGTCTGTGCGTCTTCAGATGAGAAATCCCCGGTCCATCGGAATTTAAAGTGATATTTAAAAATACGTCTGTTGTGTCTTTTGGAAGAATGAACCATCCGCGACATACTGTTTTGACTGTGGTGTCCAGTAATCATACCGTCCTCGTGCACACTACCTCTTGTGCAATTTGGTGTATGCGATAAAAGATTGGATGTTGACAGAGAAGGTTTATTTTCTGTTGTGACGTTTAGAATATCCAGGTCACTTCTTCGATCATATTTTTCACGTCCTAGATGACTTTCGTCAAAAGCTTGTCTTATTGCGAAAGGGAATGCTCAGTATGTTCCGCGATGTCGGCAGCGCGAAGAAATCCTGCTGCTAGCTATGGTAAGCTGGCTAGTATATAACATGGCTATTTTGCAGTGTCTATCACTCACAGCATACGCAAAGGGCGTCTGTTTTGGCCTAATGAACAGTTCTGGTTTGAGTTTTTCCGATTGAAGTTTCTATAGAAGAGTCCTTACTTAAGCCCTGGAACTGGTTAATAAGGTCCACTTATCCGTGCGTGGCAAACGGTAAAGGAGAAATGACTGATGAATCTTGAGATGACAAGATTTCTCCAACAACCAGGATGCACAAGAGACAAGGGGCATTCTTTGACGACTTCTCTGGCAGATAAGAAGGGTAGACTGTTGAGAAAAGAAAGAACAAAGGTCTTGATGAGTGGGCTGCCTATTTGGTAGCAGATCTAACATTAGAGTCATAAGTGATATGATGGAAAACATTGGATATGCCAATATTATTGATCAACAATAACAGAACCAGGTATGTTGCGCAAAACGGGAGTCATTCAAAATGACTGCCGCAAAGAAGCAAGAAGAAATTGTTGTCGGCTATTCGGAAAATTGGGGGTATTAGTGGTAATAAAAAGCTTCGCAATGACAGTCGATAGTAACAGATATTATGGAAATTGAGAGAATGTGAATGTAATACGGAGAATGATGCAATCACTGGGCATCACAAATCTTTCTGTCACTGGACCTCACGGAACAGTGAATCAACTACGTTACGAGCAAATACGTCCTTTAGAGTCAATACTGATGAGTCAGTACGAAACGCTTGCATCTACCAGTTTTCGTGTTTTAACGGTGTTGTTCAAGCTCCTGAAGGGAACGAACTGTTTCAACCAAAATTGTCATGATGTTAGCAGGCTAGCAGGTTTTCTCGAGTTGTGATCCATAGAGTGTGCATACTCCCTATTTTATGAAGCGTTATTGACAAGTGATGACAATCTGATGTGACATCTTAGTCCTCCGGCTGTGTTACACCTTGCAACAGAAGAGATCGGAAGAGGGCGCATTGGTTGCATTCATGCTGAAATTATCTCCAGCAGGGTTTGAAGATACCTTTGTGCGGATTGGTAGAACCAATAATTTCCTCAACCTGATATCTAGTCAGGAATGGTGGGAATCTGGAACCGTTCATAGGTTTCATCCACTGGTTACGGAGCAGCTAGGTAAAGATGTAGGTTTATGCATGCATTTGGAATGCTAAAGGATGTTGGGCATCAAAATCTGTAGAGTACAGATGGGCCGTGATTTGGGGTACGCGGATTCTAAAATGGTAGCGGCTCCGGACGGTAAATCTATGCGCCGACAAAACATAGATTGCAAGGGTTTGTTAAATCAAATACAGAACAGACTTTGGTGGATGATTAGCTTCTTATAGTGGAGGCGAAAAGTGGGCAGCAAAGCAGGTGAAGCTCAACACGGGGTTAAACTAACTGCGCTGTAAAACTTAACGAAAACTCAATTGCACTGTTCAGAATAAAATAAGAAACCACATAAACAGACCTAAAAATTGACAGGAATAGGTTAGACAGTGAAACAAGCTGAGTGAGCTCGAGCCACGAAGCTGTTTAGCCGGAAGCAACAGGAAATCTCTCCTAATTCTGCTCACGTTTCAGCTGGGTGCGGACAGGCTATATAAGGGATCGATATATCATTTGAGACTACAAGAAAGACTGCAGAGAAGTGACCATAAAACATTTGCATAATATCTGCTGGTTTGAAAAAATACGCATATAGAGAGAACAAAGTCCAAAAAGGTAACAAAACAACATCCACTGTTACTACTTTGAATACGTTTGAAAGCGATTGAGAATTCATATTTCTTAAGGCAATTTGCAGGCAATCGGTACGTTCGTTTATTGGTGGCGTTTCTTTCGTGATGCAGAAACTCCATCAGACAAAGTGAACCAGTCGCTGATGTGGGGATATTCAAGATAGGTTGGATGCAAGGAACTAAACGAGTCGAAAGACCGCATGTCAATTGTAGTTTAAAAAACAGGGGGTTAATATAATGTTTTATTTGTGAATTGTGATGGATCGAAAGCACGTGAAAAACGAGACAGCAAGGAAATCGATATAGTCAGACAAATAAGCTGACCAAAATGTCAGTTGATCTGGAAAAATATTAAATAATGGAGTCATAACCTTGGTCTGCTAAAATTGACGTTTCATCCAGCCCGCAGCCACAAGTCGGAGAGTTCAGCCCCATCTATTTTAGTTACAGCACATTTGGCCTTCGCAAAGTTGATAGCCTGTTCACCTGTACCCTCCAATGAAGTTCAAAACCCTTATCTAGTTATCTTAACATTTTCCGGATCAATTTTTTGGTCAGTTTCTAAGGGATTACTAGCAATTGTAGAATTCCTTATCATGGTGTGGTATTCTAGTTGATTTCGGGGTGTCTTTGTAATGTCTCTCCGTTGCTCAGTTCTTCTAGTTCTAAGATTCCTTGTCATCTACTCAATACATACTTATAAACAATCGATACATTTTATTCTATGGTGCCAAATTGCTAGTTTTCTTAACAGGTAAGAACTCCTTCAAGTGCACCAATGTTATATACAATGTTGTCAACCCATCGAAAAACTGTTCATATGTCTGTTTCGTTAATGACCCTACAAATACTGGTGAGTAGCGGGGGATTGTGGTTTTTCATATAAATTGAACATCCTGTCGTCAGTAGTGCATATCCATGCTACGGCCAGGACTAGAAAAACGGTCACTCTTTCACGAGGCTACAGTGTTGACCACTGCGTTTACTTTCGATGGGCTTTATTTCCACTCATTGTATCACAGCGTGAGAACGGTATACGACGTTTGGATAGTACTTGCAAGGTGAAATATGTACGTTGTTTCTGGTTAATGTAGGGGTGAATTACGTCATTTCTGGTTAATTTAAATTTGAATTACACCGTTTAGGGTTAATTTATGGCGAAATTAGGGTACAGGAAATGGACCATTCAGAAAATTAGTGCTTTACACTCGTTAGGGCTCAGTTAGGGTATGTATCCTAAATCCCTTACAAATCTCTAAATGAACTCCGGATTGGTCCATTAGGCCGAATTAGGGATTTAACCTAACTTATCTCTAACTATATGCCCTATAGGGCATATAATTGGGCTAAGAAACATGCCTCATCAGGAAGTGTCAAACTGCACAAAATAGCAACACAAATTAAGCTTACTGGTGAGTAGTCGGAAATGTGGTTAGTTTCAAGTAGAACACCATCCACAGTTGATCGCAGTTTTCGCATTCCCATAGACTTTCCAGTCGGCCCCTTTCGAGAAGAAGCACTAGACTCGAGTTTCGCTCTAAATAGGGCTCGTCAGTGTTGCATATCCTCGCCACTGCCGGGACTAGAAGTCCGGCCACGCTGTTCATGGGGCAACCGTGTTTACCACTGCGCCATTGACCTCACGTTAGGCACGACCGAATTATCATATATGAACGCTCAGTCATATTCGCTTACGAGTGATAATCAAGTTGCCCGATCGCCTCAACAGAAGAGGCAACAACTATCCTGTTAACACCAGTTGATCACCCCTCGACTAGGACTTATTTCTAAGTTGAAATCACAGAAACGATCAATTGGCCCAGTGATATTTTGATCACAGATGTGTAGTACGTGGGGGTTGGTTTTTATGTAAATTGAACATCACCCACAATGGAGGGCAGCCTATAAAGTTCTTTTCCTGAAGGGAGTTACACCAGTGCATTTTTCTTTCCTTGGTGCTTTTGACATTAGGTTTATTACCTTCCTTCAGGATCTTTTGAGAGGAACGATTAGGGTAACTCTCCTGCATTAAATTAACCACAGCTTCTTTCAATGCTATTTGTGATTGACCGCTTTTGTGCATAGGTGTTAAAGCTCTATGGAACACTGAACTAGTGCTAACCGCATAAATCCGTTAAGAGTGAGCAGACATATGACGAAGAACCTTAGGTACGTTTATGCTTCTATGATAAAAGGCGACCATGAGATTCCGTCCTGCCCAAGTGACCACACAGTCCAGAATTCACAGCTGGCCTCTATTATATACTATTTGAATAGAATAGTCAGAAGACACGCATTACGATATGAATTCATTCCGCACACTCTCGTCAGTCGTAACTGTGTGACTAGCATGAAAACAAAACCAAACAATATTTAAATGAAACGGTCAACAGTACAAATTCGGCTAGATCGTGATTTGCACTCACGGTCAAACCCACGGTAAACAAAGGTTGATAGTCAGTTGTTTTTGTGCACATAGGACCGGCTGCTGACGGCTGATCAACAAAGCCTCAATATATTTGAGAAGTTGTGAGTTGAGAGCGTTCATCAAGATCTTAAACGGAAATGCGGTGTTGACACTGTGACCTGTAGTCGATAAGTGCTTTGCAATGGATGAAGCGGCGTTTCGTCCTCGTTGAGTGTCACTCATTGACGGGTTAGACATTGCAACTCTCAACCAGTTACGGCATGTGCTCCTTGGCCCTGGTTCCAAGCATCCTTTCTGTTCTACCAATGTATGTGTTTCTGCAACTGCAGGAAAATTGATAGATGCAATGACTGGTAGAAAACACAGGGGTTTGCTTTTTGACCGGGGGTAGAAGTAACCCAGTGGTTTGTGAGAGCAGGACAAGCTTTGCTGCATTATACACCCGTTTTAGCGCGGCGCTGATCATCTTACCAAAGGTGTTCACTAGACTATCTCCTTTGAAGGGGAGTTTGATGTAAACATCTTTTTTGGGGACGTCCAAGGTGTGACTGACAGATTTGGGTGGACAGAGTTAAACGCTTGAATCGTTTTTTCCACTTGTTTCCTGTCTTGTCCAATCAATATCATGTCGTCAACATATCGTTTGTAAAGTTTTAATTCATCTGCAACTGGAAGTAATGCCTGTTCACCCAAATCTGTCAGTCACAGTTGAGTACGAGAGTGAGATCAGTCTGCCCTTCCTGGACATCCTGGTTAGGTGCCGTTCGGACGGTTCTATCGAACGTTCTGTGTATCATAAGCCAACATGGACGGGACAATACATGAATTTCAAGAGTTTTGCTCCTGTTGCATACAAAAGATCTTTGGTACGCACACTGTTTTACAGAGCAGCAAAAATATGCTCCCAAGACAGATTACGAGCGAAGCAAACAGTGTTGTATGAAACGCTTCGTGCTAGCAATTTCCCCGAACGTTTCATTCAGAAGTGGAACAAATTTACTCCTGCGAAAAATACAACCTTGGACGTCCCCAAAAAAGATGTTTACATCAAACTCCCCTTCAAAGGAGATAGTCTAGTGAACACCTTTGGTAAGATGATCAGCGCCGCGCTAAAACGGGTGTATAATGCAGCAAAGCTTGTCCTGCTCTCACAAACCACTGGGTTACTTCTACCCCCGGTCAAAAAGCAAACCCCTGTGTTTTCTACCAGTCATTGCATCTATCAATTTTCCTGCAGTTGCAGAAACACATACATTGGTAGAACAGAAAGGATGCTTGGAACCAGGGCCAAGGAGCACATGCCGTAACTGGTTGAGAGTTGCAATGTCTAACCCGTCAATGAGTGACACTCAACGAGGACGAAACGCCGCTTCATCCATTGCAAAGCACTTATCGACTACAGGTCACAGTGTCAACACCGCATTTCCGTTTAAGATCTTGATGAACGCTCTCAACTCACAACTTCTCAAATATATTGAGGCTTTGTTGATCAGCCGTCAGCAGCCGGTCCTATGTGCACAAAAACAACTGACTATCAACCTTTGTTTACCGTGGGTTTGACCGTGAGTGCAAATCACGATCTAGCCGAATTTGTACTGTTGACTGTTTCATTTAAATATTGTTTGGTTTTGTTTTCATGCTAGTCACACAGTTACGACTGACGAGAGTTTGCGAGAGTCCGGAATTCACAGCCGGCCACTATTAGATTCTAGTTCAACTGTCCATCTAAATTTGGAATACATCCGACCCAGTGAATTTAAGGAGAAGTGAAACGGGGACATGTTGTTTTCCGCTTCATATGTGACACGGGGTCACGGTTCGCTGGGCAACAACTATCGAACTATCGAACTGCAGAACATAAAAAAGGAAATTGGAAGCAAGCTGTGATTAGTTTGCTCTGGTGTTGTTTTGTAGGTATGAACATATTCAATCATAAATGCGAATACCTGTCAGCATGCGTTTCTCAAACAAAATGACCTGGAGTACATAACTCGGCAAGGTATGTTAGTGGCTGTAAACTAGAGACGAATAGTAGACCTAACCCTCTTTTGAAGGCATCGATATCGTCACTGTAAAAATGATTCAGAAATGTAACCTTTATATCACTGCGGAAGTTTGGCAAGTTTCCAAAACGAATCAATTCTTCCTTCTCAAATTGTTTTATTTCAGTAGTTTCTAAAATGGATAATGGATAGTGGTTTTCTCATAGCTACTGCTCATGGCTGAAGTGTAAACAAAGCAGTTCATATCTGAGATTTCACATATTCTAGCTACTATTTGGATGGTAGCAACTTTTATTCTCTTTCAGCATTGTGCCCAATACTATTCCAGTGATATTTCATTAATCCATCTGACTGATTATATCTAGTTCATTTCTGTTTCGCTCTTCACTTGTCCCCGATTTACTGTAATTAGCAAATGGAAAACACCACTACCTATGTTTATTTGAAATTGTCACGTGTCATTCTGGCTTGTTTGGATGCTACATCCTCGAATACCACTAAATTAAGGTCTGGTTCATCTTGTCTGACGCAGGTTCTGCGTCACGATTGAAAAGTTGCCAAGAAACTAACTTAACTTTTGGTTAAAATTTGTTTTTGGTAAACAATATTGTACATTTACTGCAATTAGAACATAACCCCTTCGTTGTTTACTGCTGCAAAGGCTTATACTCCAGTTCAAGTTATCGCCAAACAGCTGAGGTGATCACACCGCAGGCACGAACAAAATAACACACCTCGACTGTCAACCACATTCCACTGTGAATGGTGCTCAGCTTTTTTGGTCATCTCAAGTACCCGGATAGATACCCTTCATTCAGAAATCCTAGGTGAAGTTAAAATTACAGAATTAATCAAATTAGCTACATACTGAATTGATCACTGTCCAGTGTTCTATAATTTGGTTCATCACGGCGCGGACTAGCGTTTATCTCACGTTGTTATTCAGGTTATTCGCTAATGATCGATTTAAACGCTAGGAGAGTCGGAGATAAGTGAATCCTTCAAAACGGGCCGGCTTCAAAATACATCCGACTACAAAAGATGTGTTGCACAAAAACGTTACTAATAATAGAAAAAAACCTCTACTTCAAACTTGCTGAGAAGTTCTCGGAAGTTGCGAAGTATCCACGCTCAAAATAACCGGAAAAACAACACTGTTCTCGTCGACTGAACACGGATGACTTTGCGTCTGTTTGGGAATATGTCAAACGGAATTAATTTTACTTATGCATTTTTCACTGATGCCGGAAAGTCAATGTGTTCGAAGGCCGAAAAGGTGAGGGAGGTGAGAGCCTCAACAATAATGGAAGAATCACAATGAAATAAAGAAAACAGCAAATTTGACTCGGAAGAAAGACTGATAGTCGTTCAAGAAATACACTCACCTGATGAATAACTACAAACACAATATCTCACCAGTGTTCTCGAAAACAGCAACCGACCGAAGATCAACATTGCTGCTCACATTGAATAGGTGAATTTGTAGGCCGTGGAAAAATGATTCACAACCAACACATCATAAACAAGTTAGCTGAGATCAGGTAAGTGATGATCACACCGAGTGGACTTGTTTTAATAGGTGATGGTGGTTGGTATGAGTCCGTCAATTATAGGTTGAGCATTATTCAAGACTAATCAGAGTTTTCACAGTCCAATAGAATTTCCAGCTAGTCCCTCTCGAATGGAAGTAGGTGCTTCGAGTTTCATTCACATCGGGGGTCGCAAGTAGTGTATATCGTTGCCACGGTCGATCTGTGGCCATGTTTTCATGGAGACACTATGCTGATCACTATCCTACTGGTCTCATATTGGGCAAGACAGAATTGTTTGCTTCACAAACACGTATGCGTACTTTGTTAGGTATATCGTAGATCAGTTTGAGAATTTTCTCTTGCGCAATTTGCTGTCACGTGCTCTTAAAAGTTATTCCCAGGTCACCATAGGATCGCATCATTTACGGTTGATTGGAGTCACGACAGACACTGAGGGAATATATGTGTTGAGAACTCTACAAAAGGGAGATTACGATTGCGCATTCCAGTTTGGAGCGGTTGTGGTTAAGTTATTTGAGGTGAGCACTCAGCACCATTGAAAAGCGTAACGAAGGAATACATCGATATATGTTATTAATCGGATTGATAGAATTTTGAATGTGTGAGATAAACTACCCTAAACTGTTAAATTAGTTATGTTTCATCGGAAAGAGTTCTAGTAGTGGATAACTAACACAAGCCAGCTATAATATAGGGAAGTTTATCCAAGGAATCTAAAGATTTGACAACGCCGGAGCGTCTGTCCATACGTTGAGAAGTTCAGAATAAAGAACAGTGCCCTACAGTGATACAAACTGAATCAAGCACTCAGACCAACAGTGAGCTCTTTGATTTTGAGAACAAGCACATGAACGTGTGAATATTCTTTTAGATTGATAAACTACGGTGCACCAAAAAATCACCGAAGATTGACTCGCCAGAGAAGTCGCGGTGATCTGACCTGTTATTTTGTGCAACGTGGCGACGGTTGAGCTCAGGTATATTTTATTATGTTCACCGAAATTACTAAGATTGTTACACTTCGTCTGACTGACAGCATGGACAACAGCCAGACATAAGTGCACGATCTGTATTCGGACACGTACACAGCTAATCCGCATAAGGAATTAGGCCAATGTATAAACCATTCATAGATCGATTACCGGGTCATGAGATATCGACCAGTAGCTTTGGTAAATAGGTTGGCAGTTTTGTTAATATAGAAGTGACCCAATGGCGAAAAAACTGGGCTCTTCGGGATTGCTACAGGAACAGCATAACTAAATGCAGCAACCCATGGAATACCTGAACTACGAAGCTTCTTCAGTAGTTGACATCGAAAGTGCCCAGGTATGCGAGAATGGCACGGTGAAGTCATAGATGGGCTGAGGGGAGGGGGATGTAGAGAGCTGGATCTTCCCCTAGTCAGTCTAATTAGGAGGTACAAAACAACTTCAACTTTATGGTGTTATATTGAACACTGATGTCAATATTACAATACAATAATATATTGATCACTGAAACTGTCACGCAAGTGCGAAACCATCACGAACAAAGCCTTTTTAATGATAAATGCAGGAGACGGATGAGGCTGCGTTCATAAGCATACATCTAAACTCAAACAACCAGAATGAAGCCACCACATATTTCAGACAAAAGGCCAAACTATAAATGAATTGATACCTTAGCGATTCGTTCTTTGCTTAATTGTTTTCAATCAACAGGTGAGTCCTCGGACATGTTGACAACGTCTCAGATATATCCAGTCGCAGACTGCAATAAACAGTGGTTAACCTACTGGAGACTGTAGTCACCATCTCAGGGTGGTTGATTTCACACATTCAAAATTTCATCACTCTAATTAATAACATATCGACGTATTCATTCGTTACGCTTTTCAATGGTACTGAGTGCTCACCTCAAATAACTTAACCACAACCGCTCCAAACTGGAATGCGCAATCGTA
>LUCH01004174.1:44812-54834 GCA_013368495.1 Paragonimus heterotremus | reverse complement strand
TGGTCTCCGCTGCATACACACACACCAGCGTCTATGTGAGATTTTCTAAGCTTCCAGTTGGTCTACATGATCCACTGGAGGGCAGGGTTCGCGGTATATCTGTGACTCCCTCTTTTCGGGTTTTCCTATAAAGTTTTGTCGTAGCATGCGCCTAGGAGATTTCGGCGCTTCTGATTGGTCTACATGGTCCATTTGGGCACACACACCGCGTCCTATGCTTTTCAATAGGGATATTTTCATTACCATGTCAAAGAATCCTACGCCGTCCACGAGTGTAAGGAACAATAAAGTAAAAACAGCCGGCCTGTATGTCACATTCAACAGTGTCTCGATATAGTTGTATCGGGCCTAGTGGAGTCCACTGTTCGCAACTAGCCCTGCAGACTATTTGTTCCTCACTTATATGACTGTGTAATATTTGTCATGTCATCAGATGATGGGCATTCGTCCTCTCTACTGAGGATCATGATCCTCGTGGAGCACCACCATAAAAGCGGGTATACCTGGAGTGGCTATAGCCACTCAGATAACTATTGATTGATCCTGACAACAATTGATCTGCCATGAGGGAAGTGTGAAATCCAGTCTATTATAGGTGAGCGCACAGCGCACTTTTTTAAACTTACTAAGCATACCATTCTGAACTTGCATATTCGGGGTACTGGATACAATTGTATCCATATTTGCTAGTTTAAACTAGCAAATATGTGTAGCATTATTGGAGTGCCTGAAAAGAATACTGTAAGATTGTTGTGTTTCATTTTTGCTCTATCTTAATTATTCGCGAAGATACAGAATTTCAAACAAATCCATAAAACTTGTATTATTACTGCTCGTGTTTGAATTTTGTACAAGTTCTGGATGGCATATTGGGGTTACACCAAGAAGTAAAAGAGCGTATCCAGCGGTGGATCTAAAAAAAGGAGGCAGAACGTCTGTCGCAAGCGCAAACCGCTGGGAACGTTACTAGCAGCAGCCAACGATGAAGAGAAATCTTCATGTTCCGCGTTGTATTTGTTCAATATATTTTTCCAGTACATATGATTCTTCTGCTTGTGGCCTAGCGCCTCCCAGGAAGACAGTGAACGGTCATGTTGGTAGTCTATTGTAGAGCCGAAGGTTGGACGTAGTATGTGCAGCTTGACGTGCAAAGCGCGTAATCGCGAATGTAATCTGAGTGTAGCTTTCTGAGTGTCACATGAGCGTTACAATTTGTCCCATTGTTACTCTCAAATTACATTCGTGCTGATTGGGTATGTGGAACCCTGACATACATTTTTTTGAAACCAAGGAACAACGTCCAGTCTTGCTTTCAGCTCTCTAGCTCACCCATCGTTCTATCAAGTCGAAAATTTATCAAACAGGACTGCTTTCTCAGAAATTCGTGTTGCCTCGCGCTGTAGAGCCTACGGTAGTTCACGTGTTCCGCGAGATCGAGAAGTAAGTAATCTACACGTCAAGAAATTCCGGGATCTGCAACAAACTTACTGAACCCATTGAAAGATTCCAGAGCCAATCGGTTATTCGTTCACCCATGTTCCTAACAGTTGTACACGTTCTTGCTCTGTAAGATTCGGTTATTATTCTTTGAAGCGTAAATTGTTGGCACTTGTTAAAGCTTCACGTCTGGACCTTTTTTCGTCTGCCTTTTTCGAGGATGGTGCTGAGATTGTTGTCTGGACCGACTGCACTCTTCCGTTACATACGGGAGATTGAAGAGGTGTCTCGTGAGTGGTGCTCATGTCTAGTCATGTGATGACTCTGGCCTCGTCCTTATCCCATCTAAAATGCACATGGCTCTCATAATGTGGCGGTTTTTAGTTACAGAGAATCAGTTAAGAGAAGAACAGGCGGGTTCCCAATTTGATCGTAAGCGTGTCGATCATATATTCTCCTTGAAACAGATACTAGTGAACCGGGACTTCTTTTCTCATCCTGGAGGCTACTTCTGACTTGGTTGCCCAGCACACTCTCTGAGGCTACAGTCGTCACGGAGAAGTCCCAGTGTAGTATGTCAATTTGTTGAAGTCATTGTTTGCCCGCTCTGAATGCAGAGTGCGCATTTATGGACAGCTGTGTCGAGCGTTCTCCGTTGCAACTGACTTTTGTCAGGGATGTCCAACTTCTTCCTCTTCAGTCACGCGATAGATACTATTCTGGATAGTGCACTCACAAGTTCCGAGGATCTCGGAATGAAGCTTCTGCCAAGTAGTAAGCGGAATTATGTTGAGTATGCAGACGACATCGCTTCACTTTGTTATCCTTCAGAGAACACGCTGAGTCGACTGAATGATGACTGGTCTGTATGATGTGCACGTTATACCTCTAAAGTACTGTGTCCCGAGGTTGGTTTGGCGTTGACCATGTTTTCGTTATTGCGGGCACATCGCTTCTCTATCGTTTTATCCATCTGGATAGTGTCACCTCGTTGACTAGTAACATTTGCTGATGAAGTATCCATGAGGATAGTGAAAGCACACAATGCATTTGACGATCTTCGTCATTTGTGACGTCGCAGAGGTATCCAGTTATTGATCAAGGGCAGCGGTTACAATGCGTACGTGCATTCAGTTTTGCTCTACGGATAAGAGATCTGGCCCATCCGTGCGGAAGATGATAGATTTTTGATATTCCAACACCGTCGTCTCCGCCAGCCAGTCTATATTAAATGGGCTGAGTGTGTGGAAAACGTGACAGTCCGACGGCACGTGTTTGCGAGGTGTGCAAGCTAGCTATCGATAACCGAGCTGATGTGCTCCGTATGGCAGATAAGTGTCTGCCACACCATGCATTGTTCAGTGTGGCTGCTGACTGTTAGAAGGAACCGTAGCGTGTTCAGGTGATGATGCGATCACGGTCTGTGGAAGTGTTGATTGCATCGCTGGACAAGGTTGGTATATGCCTTCTGTCCAACTGAGAAGTTCGGCACCATCCATACCACTCTATGGAATCTCTTTCGACGTGTCTCAATGACCAACCTGTATCTTCAAGGCTGTTGATTCTTATTTTATTTTCCAAAAGGTCCTATCTCTTTTTTCCTTTCTACTTTGTTCCACATGTTTATGGCTACTCACTGGAAATTTTGAACCTTTATCCCGCTTTTCATAACAGCAAGAAGACGTATGTTGTGTGATGCGAGCATTTTATCTATTCTTACTAGTCGACTACGGGAATTTCACATATAGGTTTGGCGCTTGGCGACGAAGTAATGAAGCGAACGAACGTCACGCAGTTGCATAGCAAGGTGGGAAAAAACGATTTCATTTCCATGGCAGCGACACTGCTTACATCAACAACGTTTGCCTACAAAGAGCTGTTATGTGATGCCTGATTGGCAGTGGTTAGGAAAACGCCGATATCTTGGGATTTCGATGATGTACTAAGATCCCAATCAAAATGGTGACATCAATTACGTCCTGCTGCAATTGATTGCTTGGCGGTCGAAGACACCCGATTTCTGTTCGGATGTTGAAGTGTTGATCCGCCTTAGGTCATCACCTGCACTTCATCTTTCAGTCGGTTCCGCTGAGGTATGCGTCACGGCAACTACGCGTGACTTGGCAAATGACATATGGACCAGAGTTTTCCGAAAGACGATCAGGACAGCGAAGAGCCATTCAGCAGCTGAAAAGTAATGAACGCAATTCCGCCGCAGGGTTGGTGTGGTCAACAGCGGATGTCAATCTTGTCTTACACCGCTAATATTGTAATCTCTTTTGCAAGAAAAGTTAGTAAAGATCTGCCTCTTCGGCGCCAATTGTGGTTGAAGGTTGATTGACGTTTTCCTTGGAATGGTTGTGGATGAACTATTTGGTTGGATTATCCATTCTTTGTTTCTTAACCCTTGTGTGGATGATATTTTAATACTGACCGATTGTAACCATTTTGTGACTCTTCTTCACCAGTTTACTTTCACCCACCGAAGCCTTCATGTCACCCGCGAATAAGAACTAGATGACTCAATGCCTCACTTTGGTATTTTAATTTATGGACGCTCAGGTCGTACGCTTATCCGGTCTGTTTAGCAGAAGACCATTTGGAACTGACAGTAAATACAATCCTTCTGATTCGTCCTCTTAACTTACACAGGTAGCCTGGTGCGAACGCCTTTCCATCGAGCGAGAAAACTATGCACTGCCGATCGCATGAAGTCCAGAGAGCTCTTGAGGAATATTCTGTTTGCGAATAGGTATCCGGCTAAATTCGTCAAGGAACGTTACAATGAACAAGTGGTCAAACGTCAGCGGCAACTAGCGCCAACGTTGTTGATACGGTTAATCTCGTTGTCATAAAATTGAAACCGTTCACCCCACCCTGATATGTAGCTAAGTGACGTTTGTCCGTTTCAGTGCCTCGTCTCCATGCGCTAAATCTATTTTAATTGACTGATGAAAATGAACAAGGCGCTTGCATTTTGCAGTATTCTTGCCGTCTTGATGACCTACTTATTACTCTGCTTTTTCGTAGACAGCCTGAGTCACATACTTTTCAAACCTGGTAATGACTGTGTTGATGCATTTCTTTTATCTACCCACCTTTGTATTCTCATCTAGGCGACTTAGGTAACGTACAGCGCGATCCACCTCTGGCAATAAGTTCTAATTACATTTGTTATCGGTTAATGTAAGATCCCCCACCGCATAGTCAGCCTAAGTCCTTGTACGTTTTCTTTGTAACAATCTCCGCCTCAGAGTTATTCAACTTAGTTCACGCATTAAGCGTACATACTCCGTTGGAATGAGCTATATTTTGTGGGAAAGATCAGGGCCCTATTACTTTTGCCCATGCGTTTGTTTATTTTTGGAATGGAGAAAACAAGCGGCAACACGAAAAACGACAAACATTGCCGAGACTGTATGTGTGGGGGTATAAAAACGAAAACATTGAAGACTTTGAAGGAAGATAAACTTATATGGAGATGATAAAGTTTAGGTGAAATTGTTCACCTCGTAGGTGTAGAAATTTAAATTCAGGGGGTAATTAATAGAGTAAAATTAGGAGTGCAGTAGGCAGCGATGTTTGAGTGAGTGGTAAGATGAGAAAAAAATTCTGGTTGTCATTATGGAATTTTATGGAACAAAGTTAGGGGAGGGAAGATGGGAGAAGAATATGTTCTTGACTAGGGGCTAGTTGGATCGCCGACTTGTCTATCGTCGGCACACTACGGCCACCCTGCCATACATGCAATCAGACAAAAACGGTTGGTCAAGGAATGTTGGTTTGCTGTAACTCGGAAAACACAATCACAGAGTGGAACGGTTATACGTCGAAATCGGAAGAAGTTTGCTCGGACGATAATGTTTCTTCATCCTATGATTATTGTATGAGAAATGAAATTTAAACGACAAAGTCGGCTAAATTTAAAGGCGAACCGATCACAAGCCAGTACTTTAGTGATTGCAAATTTGCAGCTGGGTTTTCGTATGATAGCTGACGTCTTGCGCGGCACAGACCTTGACGATATCTACCATTTAGAGGCCGTTGGTAGTTATCACCTCAAACAAATAAAGTTTTCGCCCAATCCTCCACCTGGCGAGTTGGTTAACGTGTTCAGTCACATTGGCATTCAATGTAAGGTCATGGAAATACATAACCTAAGTGCTGATAGGTTGCCCAGGAGCCGCTTCAATAATTGGAAGGTTGAAGTTGCTGAAGATCAAAAGACGGTATCTTTCAGAAGAGGTCGCTTGTCAGATGGCGTGTATTCTCTCCTCTCAACCAGACGACACTAGGTGTCCGGCAGGTGATACCTACACTGAGGCAGAATGAATAGGTATTGACTACCCGGTTGTTTCTCAATTATCAGTAGACTCGCGTTTTTAGAGTGTTCCGTGAAGATGTTTGCAGATATTTACACGTATACCTTCATCCCTCTGTTCTGTTTGATCAGTACCTAAAGGAGTGTACCCAAGATGTACTAGTCCTTGGTCTGATGTGCTGTTGGTAGGACACGCCTAGGACGTGTTTAGGACCTGTAGCACCTTAGTTACTACAAGCTGACTTAGGGTAAACAGTTTAATTTCTAAGAGCTGGCACTAGTGTGCGTGTGTTACCATTCTCATTCTGAAGTTATTGCAACGATCATTTGCACTTTGTGTGCAGTTTTCACTGGAACTATCCTTGACGAAACAGGTCGCCACACGGTTTTTTTGGTGGTGCGGAGGTTATCTTAGACGATACTGAGGTGATTAGCTGCTTTGGGCTACTTGTTTGTGTCTGTGGCGCGGAGAAAAGTGGTCAGGAATGTACGGATGTACTTTCTATTAGGGATACGTTAAACTTAATTCCAGGATTACCAGTCCGAAATCGGATTTGATGTATCCTATTCTACTCATGAGACGGACTTCGTGTTCATTTTACTAATTTCTTCCAGCTTCATGTGACCCTCAGAATCACGCTTGTCTGTAAATGGAGCGACATCTTCGCTGATTTTGTCAGGTCAAAGACTAGTGAATACATACGTCGTCTCTGTTGTTTCATTCCTGCCTTATCTTAATTCGTGAGCCATGCCCAATCGGTTAGGGTTTTGGAATATTTGGTCAGAACATGCGTTCACTGTTGGCGGTCACCGACGCCGCACTTCTACCGAATATCATGTATACTATCTAGAAATGTGTCGGGGTTCTGTAGCTCAGATACGTGACGCATGAGTGCATTGCACGCCCGATCATGGGCCTTCATTGATAACTTACTAACCTTCCCTGGCTATCAAGAAAAGGTCAGCTTCAGCTCTGATTTGGACGTCACTCATGTTGAAGAGAGGCACCATGATCAGTACATCTCCCGCCTCTCTTTCCCAACTTGTATGTTTTGAATCGTTAGCGGACGCTCGTTCTAATGAGATTTCCGCGGTGGATTCATTGGTAGACAGCTTCGATAGGATGCAAACCTCTCGCCATTGTTTTCAATGGCTATCTTTTGCTATAACGATGAAAAATAACCGTTCTTCAGCGTCACAAGTGATGTGTGAAAACGTTATCGTATGCAATCTTCCCGGTTGAATTTCTTTCTTGATATCCTAGAAAGTTCTCTGATCCACCGTCAACATACAGATAAGAAACTACAGCCCAGTGGCTGATTGGCGATATCTCCGTTGGTTCTTGTGTTCCATTGACAAAAGAGTGTCCCGGATAGATCAGGCATGTAAATTTGTCGTTTCAGTCTGTTATTTAACAAAGTACAGGTTGCAACGTAGGCCGGTATCTGCGCTCATCTACTTCGATACGTTGGAGTGCTCAAAAAGTATGCGTATCCTGCTACTGGTATTAACGTTCGTAGATGATCTGATGATATTTAACTGTCATATTGCCAAGGGGCGGGTGACATTTACAAACCTCTATCACTCATACCGCCAATGTGACATCAGACTTCCATTGAAAGTCAGAATGTACAGCACTGTTTAACGCGCAGCTTTTTCAAGGTCGTGAGAATGGATCTGTTGGCACTGGTCTTGTTCACGAATATCATCGTAACGGGCATAATGAGAGCATCGTGTGAGCACCGATTTGGTCCGCCCGCTCTTTTGTTCTCGCCACATATGCTTCAGTGACCTAGACACGTTTCTTTCCTGCCAACCAATCGCTCACTGCACCGCACGCTTTTTGCTTGGCTTAGATGAGGCTGGAGGTGATATTCAATCAACATGTGCATGTCGGGTTCCAGAAGTGAGGGCTTTGACAAAATCACAGCTCCTGTTTTGGGCGCATTGGACGTTACTCGTTAGTGGTTATACACATTATCCGGAATGATAAAAATTAGAAGCCACTAGTGCACTCTATGTGAATTTGCGTCCTTAACTCGATTTCATTTATGTACCCGGTTTTTCCCACCTGCCGACTAAGCTTAGTTCATTGTAATGAGTGGGATCTATGTACAGTTCCTCAGGTGTGCGATCCGAATGTCGACGCCAACAAATCAGGATGAAGTGTAAAGTACGAAAACTTTACTTAAACTTTATATTTTTCGGTCCACAGGTTCACTGCCGCGCTCAGGGGACAAGATTGTTCTGAGGCTTATCGGATGAAGTTATGGCCACTGACCCAATCGTGGTGAATATCATATTTGGTAAGCGATAGCTAAGTCGTTCCATTTACTTTTTCGCGAAACCGGTTCTCAGGAGGTCAAACTTCAAAGGTAACTTTGGCATCTTGTAACTGCAATGTGGCAGAGTTAATGACTGCCATACAGAAGCTTATACGGATACCGCCGAACAAACAGCGTCTTATATTTAAAGGTCTTATATGCGATCACATTCTGATCTCTTTGTTTACAGGCAAATCTTTGCTCGATCCAGAATTGTCGTTATCCTCATGTGGCATCAAGACGAATTCGAAAATCATGGTGCTTGGTTCGGTAACCTTTAGGTTTCCTGTCGTATATTTCCCGTCTAGGTTGAACAACTCGAACCGCACGAAGCGCAAAAATTAATGAAAGCTAAAGAGGAATTTGAGAGACTGGCATCTGAAATCGATCAGCTGTGTGAAAAAACGAAATTAATTGTGAGTTTCTTTGTGCTTTCATATTGTGTTTATTGATTCTGATCGGTCAATCTGGGTACTGTTCACAGTTACTCGCAACCCAATGTCCGGATACGATGGTTCGGACATGTTTATACCAGGTCATTACGGTAGTGTTCGGTTTTGTAGTCATGGTTTAACCCTCTATGTACACATCGCTGATGAGTCGAAACTCAAATCCAGTGCTTCCTATGGTATTGAGGTTAGCGGAAACTTCATCTTTCATTGTTACATGTCGAATCAATCATTTTTTAAAAGTTATAACCCAACCAGTTTATAACAGGAACCCTGTGAAACTGTGATATGACTACTCAAGGCTGTCACTTTGTAGTGTTTCGTTATATATTTCGTATTTTGAGCTACGATAGTACTTGCTAGAATTAGAGTAAACCTGTCTTAGAAAATACAACTCTGAGATCACAGTTCGAATATGTCAAGCTGTTTATGGTTGGCGGCATCCGAAACAGATTATCCTGTTACAGTGACCGGAGCCAAAGGACGCCTGCGCTTTAAACCAACACCCCAGGTGGTTTGTGCTGCACCACTTGCGGTTTCACTTGCGCACCACGTATCCGGTGTAAACCCGAAGGAATAAGACCAGTAAGTGTGTGAGTGAGACCTTTGTGTCCAGCCGGTCAGTGCTGATTAGACAATTGAACGGCTAGCACGAAAAGGAAACCCTTATATCTCGGAAAATAAACAGATAGAGAGACTGCAATGACAGGATCTATACTAAGAAGAGAGGTATGTAAAATGTTATACAAGATGCATTTCGATATACGAGTGCATGCTAATACATTCCATAGAGGATAAAGTTGAAAAACAAAGCTCAAATTTCAACTACGAAAAGATCAGACAGACGATTCATCATTCAATACACCAACGAAGCTCAAGAAAAGAATAGGTAGAAGATCACAAACACCCGAATTTCTGAAAAGAGGAACGGATTAGTAGCCAAAGGACCATGGTCTTGGTCGACGCAATAATTAACAAAAGTAGAATGGATATGCCTATATGACCTGCCTGAGCCTAACGTGCTCGTCGTCTCTTCGCCGACGGAGCACTATGAGTACGCTGGTGATTTACTAATTCCAAACGACCAGCGCATTCGCGGTCGCACACATCTCAATGCCATATAGTCATGTCACCACGACATGTGGCACCGATGGTTCCCCTGCGCAGCGCGCACTTTCGTTCTCGGCCGTGCAATAACTGCTCGTTGAACTCGCGGACGCCGGTCCAAATTGTATTCCTCCAAGCCGTCCGGTTTAATGCTAAATCTTCCCAACATCTAAAGTCGACTTTACAACGTGAAAGACTTGCCTGCACAGCATCCTGGTATCTCAGTTTCTGACCCCCAGGATTTCGTTTACCCGATCTCAGTTGTCCATACAACATCTGCTTCGGAATATGGTCATCGCCCATCTGACGAACGTTACCCAGTCAACGAAGCTGATTCAACGTCAATATGGCTTCCATCCCGTTCATATCCGCTCACCGCAGTAC